>LOEQ01005310.1:41155-52158 GCA_001685075.1 Bramus lutescens
GCCCCCTGCCGCACCACCTGCAGGACCTCCCCCTGCAACACCTGCTGCTGAGCCATCTAATACACAACTTTTCAGATGAACAGAACTCTCCCTACTCCTGCCGGAACAGACAAGAGGCGCCAGCTTTGCAACCCACTTGTTCTTCCACAACTATTAAATTTCCCACATACATGCAGCTGGTCATCTGCCTGCCTCAAGACCTATCCTAGCTCCCATCAGCTTAATTCTTGGCCTCAAAAACATCTCTAAACAAAGATGAAGTTCTTTAACAAAGCTTGATCCCATCGAGTTCCTGTAATTTTATATTTCAGGGTTCAGATTGAATATATTTTCAGCATGATAGTTTTAGCCTGATTTTGCATGATCAAAAATAAAATTTAATTCCTGGTAAAGCAATATGCTTTTTGTATTTCTTGATATTCACTACCTCATTTGCAGAATAAATTGCAGTGTTCAGAATGAGAAGAATCTAGGGAAAAATTTTCTAAAGGATGCACTTTGAACTCTCCCTGCCAGAGCTTCTGTGGTGCATCATCTGTGATTGTAAAAAGAATTCAAATATTTCAGATAATTTGGCTGATGGGCTTTCATATTTAAAGACACAGACTTTTGTGGTGATGGGACAGAAACACTGTGGCAGAGCCTTGTGAATTTGACTCATGAGTGGTCCATTAATATTTTGACATACACACACAAGCAAAGGAAGGAAACCCAAGCTGCAGCCCCATTTGCTTCCCATCTTAGGAAGCTATGCACTGATCATATTAGCTAGAACCCAGGAACACCCTCACCACTGAATTCCTTTGTGTTTACTGAATCAGCCACTCCCTCATCTCCCGAGCCAGGACCACTGTGGCAGTTAGCTTTCCAATGCGGATGCTGATGGGAAGGCCAAAACTACAGCCTTGGTTTGAACCCCACATGCAGTCACTGAAACAGTGCCACTGTGGGTGACATGATGCTCACATTAATCCTTGTGGGATGGCTTCACTGATGTTAGGTATCTGTCAGGACACTTAGGAAGACTACTGTTTTTTGCTCATTCATTTGTTCATTTTGGTTTTGTTTTATTTATTGCTTTTTTTTCTTGAATAAAGCCCTCTACCGCAGAAGTCATTATAGAGAAAGGACAGACACAAATGAATTACAAAACAAGGGCTAAACATCGTGCTATAAACTGTTTGAGTCCCTGGAATCTAATCTAAATGAGTCTTTTGAATGTGAAGGGGAGGAACTGGACTGGTTTTGGTCAAGATTGGGTTCTGATTCATCGGCATAATATTTGTCATATAGAATAGAATAGAATTGCATTGAGAATAAATAAGCACCAAGGAGGCGAGAAGAGAAGACATCATCTCCCCAGCCCCCCTCACCTCATTTTTTAGATGTGTATTTTCTATAACACTACACAGATTCATCCGCACGCTGTCTCAACAGGAAGCCATGTGCACGGAGTGTTCTGTGGCTAGGAACCTCTAGGGACCATCTGATAGCGATTCATCTTTAGTATGTGTACAGTGACAGTGTAGCAGTGCTAGATAGTTCGAAGACACATGGGCTTTGGTCCTATCTTGTCTGTATCTAGTCTTGCCAATACCTCCCTGTGTATTAGGCTTCATTAAGTTCATTTCCACCAACAGAATCACCTGTGATGTTCAATTGCTTCAAACTATCAGACCTTATAGAAAAATGGCATCACTATTTTGTAGCNCAGTGCTAGATAGTTCGAAGACACATGGGCTTTGGTCCTATCTTGTCTGTATCTAGTCTTGCCAATACCTCCCTGTGTATTAGGCTTCATTAAGTTCATTTCCACCAACAGAATCACCTGTGATGTTCAATTGCTTCAAACTATCAGACCTTATAGAAAAATGGCATCACTATTTTGTAGCCCTTGTGTCTGGCCTTTCTCTTCCATGACTTCTCTTCTGATGTTTCTCATCAGACCTTTGCTTAACAAATCCCACTTCTTTGCTTTGCCTTTGCATGCTGTGGATGGAACCTTAGGAACACTAAGAAAGTGATCTACCGCTGAGCTGTATCTCTCTCCCTCTGTGAGTTAAATTTCTCTCTGTGTCTCTTTGTTCCTCACTTAAAAAGAAAAGAATCTCTAACTACCTCTGCTTTGCTGCCCTCACCGTTTTCCATCGCAGATTTCTAGAAAGATTCTTTGATCTTACTGCATTTTCTCAGATAGATAACATTTTGTTTTCTTCCAAGCACATTATTGTTGTTGACACTTGTTAGTTTCCATGGTAACCCTGGTCAGCTATAATGGCTGCTATAGAGCTAGGGAACCTTATATGGAGCTAGGCAAGCAAGTGGCAGGATGAATGAGAAGGAGTGGGTGGGAGCCTTGAGCCACACATCTAGAAGAGAAGTCATGGAAGAGAAAGGCCAGACACAGAGCTACAAAATAGTGATGCCATTTTTCTATAAGGTCTGATAGTTTGAAGCAATTGAACATCACAGGTGATTCTGTTGGTGGAAATGAACTTAATGAAGCCTAATACACAGGGAGGTATTGGCAAGACTAGATACAGACAAGATAGGACCAAAGCCCATGTGTCTTCGAACTATCTAGCACTGCTACACTGGGAGATGAAAGCCTCCCTGGATGGGTCCAGGTTCTTTGACTTCCTCGCATTTGGGGTGGCTTTGCTCAGAGTGTCCCGTGTCTACTTAATTATGCTCAAGTTCTTTGGAGGCATATTTGGGGAATTTTTAGAATTCCTAAATTATGTGGGACTCAGTTCTTCCAGTTCTTGGAGATGTTTGGTAAGAGACAAAGGCATGCAGATGGCTCTAAAATATCACATATAACAGTTGTAAAAGTAAATACACCATTAAAGTTCCTAAACAAAGCAAATATTCGATAATTTGCTGGTCATGTGGGCCTCATTATTCATTCTGCAGCTCATTGGGCTCATAAGCAATACTGTGACACATATTTGGGGTCTGAGTATTGGCTGCCACATCTACAAATACATGGCATTAGGAAAGCAACTTACTTAGTCTGGTACAGGGAAATTGAAAGATATAATAATCCTTACCTTGTATGAATTTATTAAAAATAAATTGATACATTTATTTAATTAAGCATGATATTTGAAACAGTTGGAATTCAGTGGTACTAAGCAAAGACAGAAAGCAATAGAATCCCCCTTGACATAGAAAGGTGAAGACCCTGAAATCAGGGAATGTGTAACTAAGGCAAAAGCTGCTGAAGACGCAGGCCTATTAAGATGTGTTCCTGGAACTCCTGAAAGATATGGAAAAGTCCTTTCTTATTAACATATTTTGACATACTCGTACAGCATTCTTGCCTTGTTTCGTCGTGAGCAGTAGAGAAGGAACTACGCACTGATTTGCTGAATTTACTGCCACTGTTAGCAATTAACCCCAAGGGCATGGCTTCTCTGTTGCCACCAAAACACCAACTGGCAAAAGCATCACCAAACTATGAAGATAATTAGCGACTTTGAAGTTAGGGCTATTAAGTTCATATTTGAACCATAAATAGCAAAATATAATGAGTTGCCATTAAATCAGGGACACGAACAATCTTTTACAAGGACCTGAGCACCTAAAGCATGTTTAAGAGAACTTATTAACCCACCAATGACATTACAGAAGAAATAAACCAAAACAAGGAAATGGCTGTGTCCTTAGGATCCTCAGCACTGGCCAGGTATATAAAGGGACCCGACCCAGAGGGCACATCACACCTGAGAACGCCCAACTGCTCTCCACTCCTCAGCCCTACTCCAGCCCAGACACCCACCATGACCGNTCAGCACTGGCCAGGTATATAAAGGGACCCGACCCAGAGGGCACATCGCACCTGAGAACACCCAACCAACTGCTCTCCACTCCTCAGCCCTACTCCAGCCCAGACACCCACCATGACCGGCTCCTGCTGTGGCTCCTTCTCCTCCCAGAGCTGTGGAGGCTGCTTCCAGCCCTGCTGCTACCGCGACCCCTGCTGCTGCCGCCCAGTGTCCTGCCAGACCACGGTGTGCCGCCCTGTGACCTGCGTGCCCCACTTCACCAGGCCCATCTGTGAGCCCAGCCGCCGCCCCATCTGCTGTGACCCCTGCAGCCTGCAGCAGGGCTGCTGCCGCCCCATCACCTGCTGCCCCGCCTCTTGCACAGCTGTGGTCTGCAGACCCTGCTGCTGGGCCTCCACATGCTGCCAGCCCATCTCTGTGCAGGCTCCCTGCTGCAGGCCCCCCTGCTGCCAGCCTGCCCCCTGCCGCACCACCTGCAGGACCTCCCCCTGCAACACCTGCTGCTGAGCCCAATTAACCTTAACATTAAAGACCCCAGGAGATGGCCAGATTCCTGCTGTGCCACTCAGGACATCTTTTTTTTTTTAATTGCTTTTCCTTGATAAGTATGTTCTTGAAGTTGATTCAACCCATTCATGGAAGATGCCTTTTGGGACCCTCTTCTGATAAGGAACACTGCACCCTCTTTGAACTGTGATCTAATACTTACGTCATACTGTCTGTTTTCTAATAAACACTCTCAGCACAGAAATTATGGGTGTTGCGATGATTTTCTTTGGTCTATTGTCTCTATTACCAGAGACTTGTTTTCAATACAAGATGGAGAATAATCTTAAATTGTTCTGAGAAAAGACAAAAGTCTAAGTTGTTCTCTGAACATTTTAAGTGTCATTTGGGTTAGATCAGAATGGTGGCAATTAGTCCCCACCTGTTCATCACATAATCCAAATTCCACCCTCATTAGCCTGTTAGGAAGCTGTGCCCAGGGGATATCTGCATGCCCAGGCTGGTGACTTGTCTCTTGTCTCTTGAGGGGACAGCTTTTGGGATATCATGAAAGTCTGCAAAGCAGAGAAGAGAGAAATCCCAGGCTGCATCTGGTGAATCATTAGACAAAATAAGGCTAATGGATGTGGAATAAGTTGGCTATTTATAGGGATAAAATGTAATTATAATTATAGATGTCAACAAATTATCCCCAGAGGACAGACAATTCCCAAACTTCAACCTTGAAGTCAGCACTTATCCTAGGCATGGTAGAAGCCTATTCTCTCTGCCTAAGTCACTACGTCTCCTCTTTGTTGTTGCCAGTGTGACTGTTGCTTTCAGTAAGCAATCTCCTTCTAATGTGCTTCTATGTGACATTTAGAATGTTAGTGTCAGTACCAGCTCTTATGGATATTAAGTCTTCAGCAACCTTCTAAGGCTGCTTACCTTTGTGCTCAGAAATTGCATGTTATTGATATTTTTCATGTAGATCAATCACTGTCAATTGGCAGGTCTTTATTGTACATCTACTATAAATGAGGCACTGAGTTCACTGCACTGAAGGGTGTACCCAGAATAAAACAAGGAACCGTGCTTGAAAGTGCATATACTGTGCACAGGGGGATGATATACATATAAATTAACTGTCAAACTGCATACCACAAGTAACATAAATATAAAGAATTAACAAAACCACCTGGGCAGGGTTGTTCCCATAGGTTGTTCCCATAGCATGATCCTAGAGCTTGGGATGTCAAGGCAGAAAGATCACCACAACTTTGAGAATAGTCTGGGCTATATATAAAAATCCTGACCAGTGTTGTGGGGGGGAGAAACCAGGCATGGTGGTACACAGGGCAGTCCCAGCACTATGGAAATGGAAACAGGACAATCAGGGGTTCGAAGACAATGATGGCTGCAGAGTTTGAGGTCTCCTGGGCTATATGAAACCCTGAGACCCTGTCATTCTTCCACTGCTGCTCAAAGGGACCAAAGCAAGTGTATGTGTGTGTGTGTGTGTGTGTGTATGTGTGTGTGTGTGTGTGCATTGTCGGGGGGGGGCTTGGGAGAGAGCAGTAACAAATGATTTAAATAAATAAAGATGATAAACCTACTATGAAATACTACATGACTGCCCACAATATATTCATTATAAAGTAAGCTTTAATATATGAAGCCACTTTGTGAGAAAAAATTTTCTTAAATAAACTATATCCATTTGTGCCAAAGCTGTAATATTATACAAAATCTACTCATAGTTGATGACAGTATTCAGTTTCTTCTTTAGATTTTCTTAATTATATAATTTTTAAGTAAGCATGTGTTTTTACTATGAAATACAATATCTAAAAGCCATTATGGAGATAAAGGAGAATAGAGAATAGAATTTATATGTTGTGATATCAAGAGAGGGAACTATTTGAATGGGAGAGGAAAGATTGTAGTTAGAGCAAAGCATATAATAAATAAAATACGACATATATGAAAATTCCACAATGGGCCTTGTTTCCTTGTGTGCTACCTGAAAAAGTTAAGTTTTTTAAAAAACTGTTAACTGTTTTAGAGAAAACACTTAAGGCCCCTTTCCAATATGTCCTGATTTCAAAGCTTACCTTTTTATCAAAGTCTAATTGAATCTAAAGCAGTGCTTTGTATTGTTAAAGAAGGCAGGGGTAGCACTCGATATGGTGGGGTTCTCCGATATTTTAAAATTATAACCAAATTATAAAACATTGAATTTATCTTTTAACACTTGGAGATCAGCTCAATTGTATAAGCTATCTGCATTAATATGCTCCAAATTAAGAAGTTTGTACATTGTTAGCTATTCATGCTACATGTATGCACTATTGTTCTTCTTCATCTGTGTGAATAATCAGAAATTTGAGAACGAAAGAAAATATTTCCCACACAAAATGTATTCACAATGCTGATGCTGAATGGTAGTGTTAAATGAGGTCCTATGATTTGCCCACCACCAGTAGGAAACTTTCTAAATTCTTTTGAAACATATTTTAAAGACTTTGTCTTAGGACCCCAGTCTGTTGCTGGGCTGGGGGTTCCAGTAATACATACCATGCACAGTTCTCTCACATATGTGTCCTGTCTGCTCAGCAGTAGTCTGGTTCCCCTGAGCAAACACTTGGAAGGAGTACTGCATCTTCCTTACAGGTGCTTTCATGTTATTTCATATTAAGAAAATCCATCTCGTAATATTTGTTGTATTTAATGTGTATCCTGTGGTGGCTGAGGAGAGAACTGGCCCATATCAAACAGGTTAACTTCGTTCTAAGTTCAAATTTTAAAGTCTATTATTTATCAAGTAATATAACCTGTGTGTGTATGCATGTTTATGAGGGGCATGAACATGTATGTGCATAGGCACCTGTGTGTCCACGCATGCCCAGGCCAGAAAGCAACCTTGAATGTCATTTCTTTTGGGGGGAAGGGTGTCACTTCTTTGGTGCGATCCAGCACTGGTTAAGGTAGCCTGGCTGGCCAGGTAACCCAGGGAATCTGTCTGTCTCTTCCTCCCTGGAACAGGATTATGATCATATACCACTACACCTTCCTTTTAAAAACATGAATTCTGGGGATTTAACCAATGTCATGATGTTGACAAAATGAAGAACTTTACCCATTGAATAATCTCCCTTCCCAATAATATAATCTTTTAAAATACCTTTTTTTTTTTAAGATGGTGTCTCACTTCACAGTTCAGACTCTCCTCAGACTAGAAACACTCACACTTCAGCACTATGAGTACTTGGATTACAAGCCAGCAAAGCCAGCTAAAATATGTTTATTCATTGGGTGTGGGATCTCCCTCTGTATGCTGTGATTACCACTAATGAATAAAGAAACTGCTTTGGATCTATAGCAGGGCAGAAGTTAAGTAAGCAGGAAAAACTAAGCTGAATGCTGGGAGGAAGAAGGACAGAGTCAGAAAGAAGCTATGGAGCTGCTGGAGTTAGATGCTGGGAACTTTACCAGTAAGCCACAGCCACGTGGCAATAAACAGATTAATAGGAATTGGGTCAAATTAATATGAGTTAGCCAAAAAGAAGCCAGAGCTAATGGGCCAACCAGTGATTTAATTAATACAGTTTCTGTGTGATTATTTCGGGGCTGAGCAGCCGGGCAGCCGGGAATCTACAAGCAGCACCCTCCATCATTCATCTAACAAAAATAAGACACTAAGTGTGGCTCTGCTTAGTCCTTGGACAAGAATGAGCTCATTTAATTCTCATGACAATTCAGACTGTCAGTTATATGACCCAAGGACACAAAGCCAGTGAGTGGCAGAGCCTCATGTGAGTATTGAGTGTTACAGGATAAGTGGGTTCAGAAAACAGCAACTGTTTTGATGCCAGTACCATAGCAAGCAGTTGAGTCCTCACAGCCCTCCCTGGGTCATGGATAATATCAGACAGGAACCATATGTCCTCTGTCTGATAATGAGGATGGGCTAGGGAGCTAGGATAAGTATGCTACAGTAAACAAGCATCTGAAGAGTTTACTGAGCTATTCTCAGACTATCCTTGTGGGTCTTTATATAAGAGTCAGAAAAAATTCCTATGGGACAACTGATGAGGAGTATATGTAGCAGATTCGTCTTGCTAAGTTGGTACTTTGTGTCTTTGGAGGAGATTCCCATTGCAAAAGGAAAAAATTAACCATGAGATTCCACAGCAACATGAAATCTGATTATCAATATGCACCAAATATTTAACTGTTCATTTAGGTTACTGATTTGAAAAGGAGGAGGAGGAAAGAGGAGAAGAAGGAAGAGGGAGGAGGAGGAGGAGAAGAAGAAAATGAGGAAGAAGAAGACACATCATGTCTATGAGCAAAAGAAAGAACCTGAAACGTGTGGAGGAGCATCGTTATCCATGTGCTGTATCTAACATCCCTCCCTCTATCTCCCAGGTTGTGAAGCCACACTCAATCAATCCACATTGCTTTCTTTTGTCTGGTTGGGTTTTTTTCCATTTTGAGGTAGTGTCTCACATAGCCCATGCTGACTTTGAACTTGCTGTGTAGCTGAAGATTACTCTGCACTCCAAGATCCTCTCTTGTCTCCACTCCCCATGCACTGGGACATAGCTGTGTACCGCTATGCCTGGTATATGTGGCCCTGGGTTTGGTGAGCACTAGGCAAGCATGCTACCAATGGCACTGCAGTTCCTTTAAAAGTAGTAAAATTATGTTTTAATTACCACAAAGGTGACTTTAGATTCTGGAGCCTGAGGCACATTTGTGTGTGTGTGGCGGGGTGGAGGGGCGCGGACATTCTAAGATAATCTACATGCTGCCTGTGAAGTTATAGGAGGGTTTGCAAAGAGGGAAAGTAAGGAGGCCCCTCCTTAAGAAGCATGCCCAGGGTGACTTGAGCAGAGCCACGGTATTGCAAATGTGGGGCAGCCTTCCTGCATGCCCCCTCAACAGCAGTACTGAATAATACCCTTGCAGTCTAGAGTAAGAAAGTTTCCAACATTTCACTTGATGATAGTCACAGGGGAATCTCCCACAGCATTTGGGCTTGGGAGATGGCTCCGTAAGTGCTTACCACACAAGTGTCAACATGAGTTTGGACCTCTGACACCGCTATAAAAGCTATGTACCTGTAACCACAGTCTTGTGAGGCAGTGGAGATAGGTGGACCCGTGGAGTTTGCTGGTCAGGCAATTTGTCTGAATTAGTGAGCTTCAGGTTCAGGTAAGAGATCGTGTCTCAAAAAGTAAGGTGAAGCAGAAAGCAGGAAACACGGACCCATTGACGTGGACATTTGGCTTCCACATGTACACCTGCACACACATACACACATGTAAACATGTACTCATACATACACTAACACATACATACAAAAGCCACATTTCCAGTTAGACATGATGGTGTACATCTGTAATCCCAGAACTTGGGCAGCTGGAGGCAAGAAGATCATGAGTTCAAGGCTAGCCTGGGCTACATAATGGGTCCTGCCTCGAACAAAATCTGATTTATCGATAAAAATAAGTTCTCTGTGAACAGAAGCATCAGAGTTGAGCACATCCTGAACTAAAAAGAAGAAAGATGCACAGTGACTTTAGAGGCTTTCTTTTAATACATTTACAATATATTAATACAATAATAACATTTACAAAAAATAAACTTTGGAAGACTACAGAGATAACTCAATATTTAAGAGCACTTACTATGAGCAGAAGACCCCGGTTCGATTCCCAGTACTCATGTGGTGACACACAGCTGTCTGTAACTTTAGTTCCAGGGCACCCAATGCCCTCTTCTGACCTCTGAGAAGATGAGGCAAGCACATGGTACATACATACACATCTGGGCAAACACTCACACATAGAAAATAAAATCAAACACATCTAAAAATTACCTTTTGATTTTTCTGTGTATGAGCTGCTTCTCTGACAAAAGGATTTATAGTATCTTATACTTAGTGGTAAGTAAATGTATTCCTAATGAATCCCCTAGAATAACATGCCTAGTGCCTGCTTCATTTACAGACAGGTGCTTCCAGGGTAGAATCCAGTCAAGGATCTGCGTACCTCACTATACTCAATTATGTTGAAAACTGAGTTCTTCCGTGGCCATTTGCTCCAGATTTATTTTAAGGGTGATCATTGAAATGAGGCCAAGAGACGGTGGGAGGAGCCAGGGAAGACTGGTCCACAGGTCGGATAAGAAAGTCCTGGTGTTCCATTACACAAAGGGTGACTGCAGTTAACAATATTGTATAATCAAAACTAGAAGACAGAGCTAGGAATGTTTCAGCCCAGTGGAATGCTAAAAGTCTGAGATGATGATGGTAACGTGCCTCCGGAACGGACGAATACAGGGCGGGGGAGTGTACCACAACCTCACACTCATCTCCATAAACTCGAGAATTCATTTTCTGTCAAATCGCACTCTGTCATCTCATGGCTGTGATTTTCAAGTTTTCACAATGAACAGTGCGTATAAGATGTTCATATTTAGAGATGTAATAGGAATCATTTAATGAGATCATGACTCAACCATTAGTCAAAGAGACGTTGACTTAATCAGTCAAAAGATAAACAAGAGGGGGTCATCAGCACTGGCCAGGTATATAAAGGGACCCGACCCAGAGGGCACATCACACCTAAGAACGCCCAACTGCTCTCCACTCCTCAGCCCTATTCCAGCCCAGACACCCACCATGACCGGCTCCTGCTGTGGCTCCTTCTCCTCCCA
>LOEQ01005311.1:0-18198 GCA_001685075.1 Bramus lutescens
TTCTCCCAGCATTCAGTTTAGTTTTCCCACCTAGCTCTACTCTACCCTATCACAGGCCATGCAGATTCTTTATTCATTAACCAATAAAAGCAACACATAGACAGAAGGACCTCCTCCACCACACAAGCTGTCATTTGGTGTTGGAAACAGTTGGTCCCCTGTCCCTGGGGCAGACTATTTCTCCCATTCTCCGCATTCCTTAGATGCCTGTAGTTTTTGTCCAGGGTTGAGGCTTGGTGGGCTTTTCCCCAGTTTTGTGAGCATGAAGACTTTTGTCCTCATCAGCTCATGTTTAGGCAATTTGTAAGATTTTGTGAGATAAATTCTGACATTGCTAGGAGACACAGTCTAACAGAAAACTACCCAACCCCTGAACTCTTAGAATCTTTCTACCCGTTCTTCAGGGAGGATCCCTGATCCTTGGGTGCAAGAGTGTTTTGTAGCCGTATCCACTGGGACTGGGCCCCACAGTTTTGCATTTTTTTTTATTGGTTCTGCTTCTGTAATGATCTCCATCTGTTGCAAAGAGAAGATTCCTTGATGAAGGGTGAGGAGCCACACCTGTGGGTACAAGGGCACATGTTCAGAAAGTAGTTAGGGAATCTGTGGTTTATGTCACTTATTGGTTCTCCCCTGACACCATGATGTCACTAGCCTTAGACATTTGTTCTCTTACTTTCATTTACCACAGATTTGTGTTTCCTTTGCTTTCCCTAGACACTCAGAGATTTACAATGGACACATTTCGTGAGTGCTGCACAGCAGTATCTCTACTATGTTAAATGTAGTAGTATCTGTTGGCCCTTCAAGTTTCTCCTCCTAATCACACGCTCCCTCCTGTTATATTATCCTAACCTGAATGCCATCCGCTTTCTCCTTCTCTCTTGTTCTCTCCTTTCATATTATACTCGCTTGCTTTCAATTTCTCCTTTACAGACAAGGTTGTGACTTCTGACCTCTGTGTGTTCTGTGATTTAGGGTAAGTACTGGGGCCAAATTGAGAGCATCTCAGTGACCAGCAGACCCTTGATGCCTGGGTGGCCAACATGCTATGTTGGGTGGACCACAGTTGCCTCTGCTATTCCAGGGCCTCATCCACAGGAGTCCAACTGCTCTCTTGTTCATGTCCATCTGTGGCCTGGAATAGAGTGGCCTTAGTGAACAAGACAGGAGTCTTTTCTCATTAGCAGCTTAGGAATGGAAAAGAATCGCCTAATGATTTTAAAATACCCAAGATGCATGCTTTTGGAATGAATAACTACTCTTTCAAGTTCCATGTGGCAAAGCTGATTATGTTATAAACAAACTCACAGAGAGTTAATTACACAGAAAAGCAGCTAAAAGACTCAGAAAATAAATGGCTTTGATAAACCAGATTTTATAGAAATCTCCGGATTTTTCCAATTCATCCCCACATTCAAGATTTTCCCTTGGCCAGGAATGGATGTAATTTTCTTCCTTTTTGTGCCACAAACAGGGCTGCTTATTTTCTTGGTACTCAGTAGTTGCATCATTGTGGGGAACTTACTTCAGCTGGTGTCTTCTCCAACATGTGCTATCCCTGTTCAATCAAAAGGGGGGTGCGGAGCGCTCTAGGCACATCCCTGCCCGTGCATCAGGAGTGTGGAGGTCACTGGCTCCTTGTCTTCTGCAGCCTCCATCTTTGGTCAGTTGTATACTCATCAATTAGCTTTATTCCGTCTCTTGTCCACACTGCCTCCTTCCCAAACCCACCTCTGGATCACTGCCATGTGACTGATTTGTATTTCCTCATAGTCCTTGCTGTCTGTCTGTCTTTCTCTATCTCTCTCTCTTTTGGTGTCTCTCCCTCTCTGTCTGTCTTTCTCTGTCTCTGTCTCTCTCTCTCCTCTGCCTCTTTATCTCCTGTGTCAGACATGAAGCTAAACTCAGGCCTCAGTTGAGACCATCAAGAAGCTCTTTCCCTGCCTGCCCACTCTCTGTCTTGTTTCTTTTTTCTGGATTCATCTAGCTAAGACTTAAGAACATATTGGATTGAGCAGATCAGGGAGAACTGGACCTTAACTTTTTGAGACTTCGAGGCTAACAAGGCTTCTTTACTAAAATGGCAGGGCTGCTGCTTCCAGTGTGACTACCAGACAGTAAAATCGTTTCTTTCTGGAAATTCCATGACCCCAAAACATGAAAACTTCTGTCTCTATTGCACTAATCTTCATAAAATATTTCTGCCTCATGATAATATAAAAACACATATTCTGGATTTCAGTCATACAGATTATTGTATTGATGGACTCTTCTTGCCACCCACTTCTACGGGTCGACTATTCCCTTTCTACTCCTCAGACATTGCAGCTGTTGAAGGGTTCTGAGTTGTCTGTGGAGGAATCATAATACTAGAAAACAATGCTTCCAAGACAGAGTGGACCTTTAGCATCTGGATCCTCCAGGGAAGCATCTTTGGAACAACGGAGTGTTGCCAGAGATCTCTTTAATACTAGAGGTAGCTCAGGAAATTGAGAGGATGGGATATTTTGAAACATCCTTCTTCTTAGAACGTATCGATAATGCACATCACAATCCTGGAGTTCTCTGCCTGTGTCTTTGAAAACCCTTCATGGTGAATGTTCCAGGAAGGAAATTTACAAATAAAAGTGGGGAAAAAGTGGGAACCAGGTGACATGGGAGTAGAATACATACAAGGGGACTGGGAAGAACTGCAGAGGAGAGTCTCACTTTAGCGTTACCTCAGCCAAGACAAATGCTTCTTTAAAGTCCCATAATGCACTGCTGTGTGGAGCGTATCTGGGAGATTAATGGCCAGCTGCGGGGAAGGCCTGGAGCCCAACTTTAAGCCAGTGATAAATATCCTGGATTTAGAGGATTAAATGTTTTTGTAGCTGAGCTATATTTTATACAATGATAAAAAACAATTACTTTTTTCACATGCAGAACTCTCACACACGGAAACCAAATTTAATTAGCTGTGTCTCTTCAGATAAGATGGAGGTGAAAGAATAGAAGTATACACAGTATTTCAGGATTCCTATATCCTGCAGGTTCCCTCACCTTCTTCTTTCGCAGTGTTTTCTATTCTACCTTAGCTAATGTGTTCCAACTGTTTCCCATTTTAATTTCCCTCTTAAGCAGGAAATTACCCCTGTTTAAACACAAGAAACTGATGGCTAAAGAAATGTATTTTATTGAGTATATCACATTGAAAAGGATGTTAAAACAATGCCAGTTGTCTACCAATTAGAGAGTGATTAGGCAATCTCTAAATACCTGTATTCCTAGAGCGTCTGGGGAGTCGCTGGTATAAAATAAATGGAATCCTTGATAGCTTCAACAACATCCTTCCTGCTTTTAACTGTGTCTATTCCACCATGGTGACTTTGTCTAGACATCATCAGACTGTGCATATGGCTGGAGAGGTGGCTCAGCAGTTAAGAGCACTGGCTACTCTTGCAGAGGTCCCAGGTTCAGTTCCCAGCACTCACGTGGTGGTGCACAGCCATCTGTAACTCCAGTTCTGGGAATTCAACTCCCTCTCTGGTCCCCAAAATTACTAGGCAATATGTGATATACAAACATACACAAAGACATGACATTCATGTGCAGGAAATTAAAAATTCATTAACAGATGAGCATATATGTAAATCACTGTATACATCTGTACATTTTCAAAGCTGCCACATTAACAAACGCACGAATGAGCATCCTTCCTCACCACAGTGAAAAAAATCTGGGATATTTATCAGCCATGAGGAATTTAGAATTAGTCTGCCTATATTTAAACTCCGATTAAAGGAATGTCTGTTTGTGTTACCTTAGGCAAGTTACTTAACCTCCATATTCCCCAGTTTCCTTACATAATAACCCTATGAAGATTAAACGATCTTCCCCACAGAAAGTGCTTACCACACTGATGTGAGCATTTTTTATTTCATAGACTCATAAGGAAATATGTTCGAGACATGAAAGGAAAGGGAATGGAGACGGTTCAAGGGAAACTCAGCACGCTTTGTGTTGTGTAGTGTTCCGAACACTTTGGCAGAGCTGGTCCTTCCCAGACAATTAGGACTCCTGCTGATGTGTAGGTAGGGTTATGCTTTCTCTTATGAAGAAAATATTATCTTATATTTTAAAGAAGAGCCCGAGAGCCTCTCACAATATTAATACAGTACTGAGAGCTTAGCTCCAGTAGACAAGCTGCCTGGGTTCGACTCTGGCCATGGCACTCATTAAATAGGAGTTCTGGGTGACCAAACTATTCTATCTAGAGGTTTCCTGTACAATGTTAGGAGAAGACAGGCTTCACCTCTGTGGTTTTTAAGATAGTATAAATAGTTAAAAACATAATATGGGCTTATAGTAAGGTTTGAGTTACTCTAGAATGTACTTTTTAATTTGATATGATTATTGTTATCATCTAGCATAATTATGTTAATAATAGCAGAGCATAGTTAAGACAGATCTGAATCATGTCCTTGCTAGGAAAAATATTAACGTTCAGAAACATCAGTATTCAGAAATTTCCCTCATAGGATCACAGGACATTCAATGAATGCTCAGTTTACACTGGGCATTTTCTCAACTGTTTTCTGCGAATTCTGTGATGTCTTTTCTTTGAAGATAGGTGAGATGTGACATTGTGCTCATTTAATCTCACTGAGACTGAAAAGGACTGAAACATTTGCTAAAGCTCCCAAAATTCCATTCATACTGGTCCAAGTCCAAAGCAGCCATTAGAATTGTGTGAATCTTAATTTTGTTGTTTTTCTCTTTGCCCTTTGAGCTGCTAATTATGGATGTATGTTAGTTTTAAAAGCACGTGTGTGTGTGTCTGCATGTGTCTTTGTGTGTATGTCTGGATATGTATATGTGTGTTTGTATGTGTGTATGTCTGTATATGTATGTATATTGTATGTGAGAGAGCACTCACATGTGTGCATGAATATAGCTGATTATTCTGCTAGGCGAAAGAATTCTGGGGACTTGGGCCATTCTAAGGAAGCTCAGTTGTGGAGCGAAAGGATGACCCATATTACTGGGTAGAAACAGGATGGATCAGGGATGAAGAGGAAGAGGCATAAATCATGGTGGTGGCTGCAGTGACTGATCCCTCAAGGCTTTCCTGTAAACTAGACTTGTACCCCAGTGGAACAGCACAGCAGAGTCAACCAGGCTGCATTATAGAAGTCTTGACATCATGAGTCCATGACTCACAGAATAATTTCATGAATGCTTTAAGTGGCAACTATTTGAAGAAGAGTTGATTATTTCCAGTTAAATACATGACAGACAGGGAAGTTCCTTAGGATAAGTTATAGGTAAGAGGAAGTTACAGAGAGAGGAAAAGCTAATTGATCACAAGCATGGTGGAAGTGCAGCCCACTCCTGTACAAAGACACTGTGTATGCACACTGCATCTGTGTAGGCGCCACAGCTGAGATCTGCGTCTCCCATGTGTGGAGACACTTCTGTCATTACACATGGTCTCCACTGTTCACTTTCCACTGTGACCCTTTTGTCCAGATCTTTGTTTCTGAAGCATGATGTGTTCAATGTACAGACTAAACCTCTGTGAGGGCAACTGGAGTTGGCATGACTGCTTTTGATTGTGTTGCTGGATAGAACACTTGACTGAACTTCCAGGCGCAGAGCTTCTAGGAGGCAGTGAACTTTACTGTGCCCTGCAAACGCAGGAAGAGCCCCCTTTACCCATGATCCAAAGGGACAAACCCCGTCCTCAAGACTCTCGTGAGTCTGTACTGAGATTTTAAATCCTAATAGTTTATTTTGCTGCTGTGGAGTGGTAATAAGTATTTTCCACTATTTTGTCTTTCAGGCTACATGTGTCAAATTATCTGTATCTTTATCAATGTAAAACGGTGACTTATATTTTGAAATAATTCCAGTTTTGAATCCATCTTTGCCTGAATTTTGTAGACACTTCCCAAGAAGACAGGGAAAAATTCCTTTTGCTGCGAAGTGTTTTTAAGGATCATCATGACCCATGTTTCTTGCATGATGGAACAGTTCTATCAGATTTACCAGATGCATGTAGCTTGCACATGGATTTTGCTGTATTCTCAGAATTCATGAAAACTGCATGTATATCCCCAGAGATAGAAATGAATATCCTTTGAAGGCTGTGTGCGTTGCTCACAAGCAAGATAGAAAGACTCATCTTCCCATCTGTACTAATAAAAGATGACAATGTTCTCGTGCTAGATGTTAATCCCTTCAAGGGTTTCTCCCCTTAAAAGATACTTTTGTAAATTACACTTTGTTTATAATTGCTGTTATCTTCCTAAATTAATCTCAGTGACAGGCACTTTCTAACTGAACAAAGTTCAGTGAGCTAATTCTGTTTTGTTCCTTATGTCCCTCTGTTTGAGTGTCTGAAACTACTTGGAGATTTAAGTGTATCCAAACATTGTGCAGCCTGTTCCAAGCTAATCAATCACCATTTATGAAATTCAGATAAACATTCAGCCTTGATGAAGGAATTTGGGGATTGTTAGAAGGAAGTCAAAGATGCCATGGCTAGTTTTACAAAGCTGGGAAAACAAAAGCCAGATCTTTTAAAATTAATAGCTGTGTGAATTCAGGCATGGAATGTTCAACAGAGGTGAACAAAGTCAGAACTCTAGACTGGTTATAGCAGAATCTAACGACACCCTGCTCACTGCCCACACAATGTATCAGGATAAAGGAACTGTGGCTCTGTGAATAAGGGCATGGGAGTGCAAGAGAGCACTGCTTTGCTTGATGGAAGTTGCCCACAAGAAAAAGGCACAGAAGTATTTGTGAGTTCAGTATTGACTTTAGAAGTTCAACTTTGCAAGTTGAAATTTGGTTTTGGTGCTTGAAGAAGCAAAGGTTTCACTTTGGGAATTCAAGCTTTTAAATATTATTGAATATTTGACTGATCCTGAAATTCCTTTACATTTTTTCTTAGTGTTTAAAAGTATATATTTTATGACTTAGGGAGCTAGATTTTAATAATATCACAATTCACTATATTATAGGACATTTTTCATAAAAATATATAAATATTATTGCTGACCCCCAGTGTAAAGAAGGCCCTTACGTGATTTGTTAACCCAGCAGAAGGCTGCATGGTCCTGTCCCAGATGTGCTGCAGGAACAAAAATACATGTACCTCATCTTCCCCCTGTGCTCTACAAAACTTTCTCCACCGTCCAGATCTCAGCAGACACTTTCTACTTCTTGCTCTACTGAGACTGGAGCCACTGGACATGGACCAGGTTCTTAACCACATGCTGTGTCCTTCAGGTACTGCTGCCATGGCAACTTCTCCATCCCCAGCTTTCTCCAAACTTTAGCAAGTCTCTCACCAGTAAGAGGGGCTTCCATAGTCTTCCTCTGATTCTCTTGGCTGCATCTGATATGGTGATGTTGCACATATTTTGTTCAATCACCTTTTCAACTCCATTATCACTTGCACCATTGCTATCCACTGTATACCCTCTGGATAATTCTTCAGATGCCCAACTCTATGCATGATACCCCAGGACATGAAGGTCAATTCCTCACCCACATAGTATCAGAATACAGCTAATTTTCCCCTGTAAGACCTCCTTGTGTCTTCCATGGAGCTGTGCCTCCTCTGGTTTCACTGCATCATGGACCCCCAAGTATTCCTGAGAAGCCAACACATTCTCGAAGAATGAGAACCTTCCATTTCCTGTGGAACTTCTTATGGCTGTCTAGAATGACAGCTTCCTTGTGATCTTTGCGCTCTCTGTTGGTTTCTAAGTTCTTTATAGCAAAGAACAAGGCAAATTTGTACACAGAAGTTCTTGGGGGAAAACACTAAATTTAACATCTTTTGCTGCTAAAAGAAGCAGGTTAGGAAACTCAGCGGGAGAGTTAGGAGGATCTTGGCAGGATGTCTAAATGTTATAGAGTTGGGGAGAGTGAAGGGGAGGACAGGAAAGCCCTTCAGAGTGAGGAATGGCGTAAGATCATTCTGGAGTCTAGAGGCCTTAGGCTCAGGATGGGGTGCTTGGTACTTAGTGGAGGAACTGGACCACAGTACCTTAAAGTTTCAGCACAGAGTTGGGCATTTGGATGATTGGAAGTTGAACCTCATCACACTTTCTTATGAGACAAGGGACTTGGACCTCATTTTGTAATTGACATGCCCCGGAATCACGATGCAAGGCTCATAGCACATAGCACAGGTGTGTTGATGTCCTGTCTTTCCACATGCTCTATTTTGGGGGTGAGGAGGTGACTCTCTTTCAAACACACTTCATGGTCTTTAACTCACTGTTAAGAGAGCTGAATGAGGTCACACGGAGGTTATAGCATGCTTTGGTTGGCATTTAGATTGTGTCTTCCCCACTATAATTTACAGCAAATCTTCACACACTCTTAACACATGGAGCATTTACAGTAATCTTCGTAAACCATAGTCTCTGTGGAGCAGCGCAGCTTCCACAATGAACAGTCACAAATAGTAACAGCTTACATCTGAATTCTTGTTTTATTTTTAGATAAAATTTTCCTTTTTATCAAAACATACATTACTCAAAAGTCAATGATTAATCAAAGACTTCCCAATACTACTTTGGGCTCCTCAGAAGTTACTCTTGCAACACCTGTTTCTGTCTCTTCCTGCATGTGACATCTTGTTCTAAATAATTAGCATATGTGCTATTTAGGGACTTTTCAATTTCAAGCATTTCTTGTGTGTTAGAACTATGAAACTCTTCCAATGGCCCTTTTGGTTTTGTCTTGGGCTGTCCTGTTTGCAGTTAGCTCTTCTCGTGTCCTGTCCCATTTGCTGTCGGATGCCAGCATCCTCAGTATCACTGCTATAAACCACTTGTAATAAGCAGAGGTTACCACGACTAAACTAAAGCTTTTTTAAACCTTTGAATTTGATGCCTGCTCCGTGTTCACTTGCACTGTTGTCTATAGATTCTTATTCTAAGTTGTCTTCAGTCTTTTCTTGTGTTATGCATGTTTTGTTTATTTTCCTGAAACACTGTATTTTTCTCATCCAGCAAATTTTCATCATGGATGCAAAATCTCCTCCTAACCTGAGAGAATTTTTTTTCATTTTAATTTGTCTGTTTTATGGATGAGGCTCTGCCATCACGCTATCACATGGAGCTGTCCTGCCCATGTTGTTCTATATACTCTTGTTCTTTTAGTTTTATTAACATTTTCACCTAATTTTGAGATTCATTAGTAACATGCCCCTGGGCAGTCCAGAATTCTCTCCCTGAACTGAAAAGTTTCACAGTTCTTTGCTGGGTTTGTGTGCTATGAAGCTCACCTCCACTTGGCACGCCGAGTGGGCACTGTTTCTGTGGTGACCGAGGAAACAGTTTCTCAGGCTGAGATTAGTGGGTATTACTCACTCAGAACTAACATTTCAGCTCATCTCCATTTCTCTTTGAAGTGTGTCACAGAAGCCAGGGTAGAAAATGGACATGTTGTTGGGAACTCATCCCCAAACAACAGAAACAGGGGAAAGAATTTAACATCAGAAAGAAAGGAAAGATTCATCAATGCAAAGATACATCTACTTCACCTAAATTTTACATTTAATCCTCATTGCTTCAAGGAAACAACATGAAATGTTTCCGTCCTGTATGCATTGGTCATTGTTTTTCATATAGTTTCTCAAATCACTTATGCCCTGGACCTTTCTCCATCACTATGACGAGGCAGCCCTGATTACTGAAGCTGAAGGTACTTACTGGGTTATTAAAGGCCAATGAGGCTAGTTTAGATGGTTCTCCTGGACTGTCCTGTTATTCCTAACCACTCAAGCTTGCCCCACCTCACTCCAAGCGATAGCCAAGAGAAACTGCTTAACAGAAGTGTGTTCAGGCAAAGCTTGACACTGGCTGTGTGGTTGAAGATGCTCTGCCACCTTTGTTCTTCTTCTTCTGTTCTACCCTACTGTTAAGAATTGTTTTTATTTTGTCTTTTACCTTGCATTTATTTCTTATAATGTTTTCCTCTACAATTTTTACAAAGTAAATATTCTTTTAAGTTTTTAATAAGACAGGAAAATTCTGCGACCTGATAATGCTCTGTTGTGTGGTGGTGGGGAATGTAGGTGTAAGCCTTCTGCCCATCACCTGAAACAAAGATAACCACAAAGTGAAGGTCGTTTAGGTGCAGCTCTTTCAGGGAGCTTTTTAAGAGACCAACTACAAAGGGTGTGACACTCTCTCGGACCATTTTGAAGGTTCACAGAGTCCCCTCAGGCAGTGGGTTTATCTCAGTGATAGCAGAATGTGCCTGCATTATCCCAAAGACTTTGAAATTCAGGGGAAACGTGGGTGGAACTTTCTAGTTTTAGCCTTTATATCTCCCTGGCCTTGGCATCAATAATTATCTTATAAGTTTTCCATAGTAAACTCAATTTTTAGCACTGGCTTCAAAATTAGTTTACCAAGCAGGAAGCTGAGCAAACCTTATCCCTCAACTTTGAAGTAATTTGCACAAACTTTCGATTTAAATCTATTAAAAATATAATGAAAGTTTCCTTTTATTTTAGTGGCTTTTCACTAAAAATGTATCTGTTGCTCTCAGAGGAGATGCAGTTAGAACATTTGAAGGGAAAGGCTTCCCAGCAAAACAGCACAAAATAGAATCCACCACAGACACAGACCGGAAAGCAGGTGCATTTTACAGCAAATCATAGAGAAATTATGTCTGAGAAGAAAAAAATTTAAAACAGCCTAAATCCAAACACTGAAAGATAAATAGTTGTCTGCACTTGAGGTAACATAAGGAGCACACACACATACAAAACAACATACATACAAACCATACAAGCTCACACACACACACAACAACATACATACAAAACAATAGAAGCACACACACAAAACCATACAAACACACACTATACACACATATACACATACAGACATTCACACACATGAGCAAACACTCTGTATACCTCGCCCCCAATTCTGCCAGCATCTCCAGTAGCCCATCAATTTCCTTCCACCTAATTTACTTATCAGGTATTAAAAATAAAAACCAAGGAGACCCTGTGTCTAGATTTTTCATAGTCACAGGCAACCTTCAAGTAAATTTATCTCTAAACCAAAAAGCTTAGATTTCAGAGTGAGAAAGATTACCCCCACACACCTCCACCGCTCTTTTCTGAGTTCCCACGTGCCTCCCACAAGTGGATAGTGTGGAGATGTTGCTGGCTCTTGACTTTTTTGGGGTTTATACTGAGTTCATGTGAGTTCTTGAAGTGAAACATTGGAAGAGAACACTTAAATAAAAAATGTTTGAATGAAAATATCAACTTCTCAAGCCAGGCACTGGTGATGCATGCTTTTAATCCCAGCACTTGGGAGGCTGAGGCAGGTGAATCTCTCTGATTTCGAGGCCAGTCTTGTCTACAAGACTGCCTATGGTTGGGACAAAAACCTGTCTAGTATAACATGCCAAACATACCAAGAAAAAAAAGCTTTAAGGCCGCATATTTTTTTATAAAGTCTTCAAGGTTGCTGGCTAGTGGTGGTGATACATGTCTTTATCCCAGCACTTGGATGGCAGAGACAGGTGGATCCCTCTAAGTTCCGGGCCAGCCTGGTCTACAGAGTTCCAAGACAGCCAGGGCAACACTGATTAAAAGCCCTGTCTCAGAAAAACAAAAACAAAAACAAACAAACAAACAAATAGAAAGATAGGAAAAAGAAAACATCAACTTCCTTCTGGAAGATTTGAAGTTATTTTAGTTTTTGTGATGCAACAAGCATCCTTCCTGATATCCATTCTAATCTCATCAGGAATCGGGAGTCCAGGACTGAAGGAAGGCAATGGGCTGAGGGAAGGGCAGCAATGTGTCCTTCATTCTTCTCACAGCCAAGCCAACAATTCTGTCGCTAGAACTGTTAGTTTTTCTTTTCCTAAAACAAAACAGATGAATGGTTTAATGGCATTCCTTATCTCTAAACAAGCGGCCTTGGTTGTGTGTGTATGTGTGTGTGTGCATGTTTGTGTGTGTGTTTTCAAATATGTGAGCAGCAAGTCATCTTAAAAATTACTCCACCTAAAATATCTGTTTTATAGAAAAGAAACTAAGCTAGGAAGAACATGGCTAACAGCTCACACCCTGCAGTGCACAGAACATGGAGACAGCCAAAACACTCCGTCTAGACTCAGGGGTTTCTGCAAAGCCCAGAATTCTCTTTCAGAGTAGTGCAGATTACCACAGTTTGCTCGAGGAGCAGCACAGAGGGACAGTCCATGGTTTTAGCAGAGTTCCAGGCTGGGTCCACAGACTACCTTGCCCTCTATCCTGCCAGTAGGATCCCTGCACTCCTTGAGTTTCTAGATCATTAAGATCCTTAGGCACACCCTAATGATGTGGTTGAGGAACACGGAGGTGTGTCTATGAAGGCAAAAGACCTGAGAAAGCAGGAACTTTCCTTCCTTCACTGTCTTAGAAAACAGCCCTTTAGGGAATGACAGACAGTGAAGGAAGGAAATGCGGTCTGTGATGTCAGGCATCCTACTGGAGCTTTGTAAATCTGATGTCTCTTCTTTGCTCTCTGCCCAGAACATCAAGAACACCATGAAGGCAGCATCTCTGCCTATGCTGTTCTGATGCTCATCACAGCAGCCATTAATTCAGCGAGAACTTGAGCAGAATGAACCAGGTGTACATGCTCAATGTGTCACAGGATTAGTCTGTCATATTTATAGAATACACAGAGATGCTAATCTGTAATGAAATCAGTTGTAGAACTTCATGAAAATGATTTTTCTGACATCGCATACTAACTAGGCTAATTTCTTCTTAAAAGAACTATTAATTATATAAGATTGAGAAGTATCTTGCTCTTGAATAATTATTAAATACTGCTAGCAGATTGAGATATGCCACCCTTAACTTTATAAATTTTAGTGATTATTTCATTAGCGCTGTATACAAAACTAGGAAGTGGTGTGTGCTTATAATTTAAACCTCATTGGTATGTAGAATATTTTTTTATTTTGAATACTACTATTATTAAAGTAGTTATGTTTAATAGTTATTAAAATCCTAAGAAAAACAAATTTAATAATGTAGTTCAGAATCTATACAAAAGCATTTATAATCCTCAAAGTAACTAAACATAATTGTTATTTTATTCATTTTATTTGTTCACATAAGAATATATGTTATGCATCAGGGGGTCCTGTAATTAGGTTGAAATATTGTTAAGAAAGGAAATCTCCAAAATTATCTTGAACAGCAAAACAGGTAATGGGTAATTTTCAAGAGAAAAATCACTGTATGGAAACTCACACTTTGTATATTCTGGGGGAACCTGGCTAAGGTTTGGGTCATATTTTTCAGGAGGCTTTGCCTAGGAGAAGGTGTGAGTACCTGCAGGGAGGACATAAAATGCCCTGATGAGGAGAGAGGACAGATTTGCTAAGTTCACTGCTGCATTTGCCTTCTGGGCGAGGATAAATTCATATAGTAAAGTTTATTTGTCATAAAATGTGAACAACCAAACCAAAAGAAAATAGAGCATGAAGTTTAGAATCACCTACTACAGTAGAGGAGAGAGAAAGGGAGAAGTGAAGACAGAGAAAGGAGCAAGAAAAGGGGGAGAAAGAGAGGAAGAGAGAAGAGCTATGGGGCGTATTTCCTCGTTAGTCCTCCTACTAACGAAGCCTTAGTAGAGGCCACTATTGCCTTAAACTATACGGGTAATTTTGTATAAAACCAAAGAGAAGCCCGAGTGCTCCTCCCTCCTCAAACTATCCTGGTCCCTCTTCCTTCTGCTGCCCTCCTTGTCCGTTGGCCTGGGCCCTCTCCTCATTGGTTCTTCTTCCCTGGAACACCCTTCCTCTGCTCTGTCAAATAGCCAGCCTTTTCTTTGCTTTTCTCCAGTTTTGCTTTGGTACCAGGAG
This sequence comes from Bramus lutescens, assembly GCA_001685075.1. Taxonomy (NCBI): domain Eukaryota; kingdom Metazoa; phylum Chordata; class Mammalia; order Rodentia; family Cricetidae; genus Bramus; species Bramus lutescens. The sequence continues at coordinate 13,906 of LOEQ01005311.1, forward strand.
AGAACCTACTCTATAAAGTGCTGTCATTCCATCCCCGGTCCACTAGATGCCCCACGTTGGGTGCCACTTTGTTGGAACCCATCTCTATTCATCTGTGTATCGTCACGTGGCTGTGGCTTACTGACTGAAGTTCAGCTGTCTGGTCTCTGGTGGCTCCATGGCTTCTCTCTAAGTTCGTCCTTCTTTCTCCCAGCATACAGCCTAGTCTTCCCCACCTAGTTCTGTTCTTCCTTGTCATAGGCTCAAAGAAGTTCTTTATTTATTAACAGATTTCACAGCATACAGAGGGAAATCCCAGGTCAGCTGAGAGTAGATCTTTGTGTCTCAAACTCTTTAAATTTATCTGCAAGGAATCTTTGTCCAAATGAGATATTATTCCTATTGTCTAGGAATTAAGTCTTTTTAGAGACCAACATTTGGATTTCTTATTTAAAATCTTTCCTCTTATATCGAAGCTAATGAGATGCTGTCAGTATACCTTAGGAGGCAGTAGTGCAAAATGGCTGAAAACATTCATTTTAGAGTTATGAGTAATGTTATCACCTACAAACATTGCAGAGTTAGAACACCAGCACACACTTGCAGACTCCTGCACTTCTTACCATTTGTTGTGGCTTCAAGGAATTTCTTGATCACAAAATTTTCTGTATTTTCCCTATGTGTGATCTGGCATGATAAAGGCATGACATTGGATGTGTTCAACTCCCCATAACATAAGGCAGTTGCAAACATTAAATGAACCAATATAAGGATCTTAGTACCATGTCTACTAGACAAGCTGATGAGTAAAACTTATCTCAAGGTATAGTATTTGCTATAAATGTACTAGCACCAGTATAGTAATTTATATTAAACCATTCAAAATACCTTCATATATGGTCTTGAGTATATGTTATGAAGGTGACATAAATGTTTGCTTTCTCCTGCTCTGCTTTGGGGAAAACAAGACACCCCCCCCCATGTATGTTGGCTTGATAGCAAGGATTTTAAACATTAGTCTGTGTTGTGGAAGATGAAAAGAGGGGACAGCCTCCAGTCTCCTGAGATGTCAGCTTTGGGGAGCTCTGTGTCTGTTCAAAGTTAACTGTACTTTAAACATTTCATTCTGTAAATAATATGAGACACTTGATGCTGAAAATGCTGTGTTCATCTGGAAAAGGCACTTCGGTGACAAAGCTCTGTCCTTAAGGGGCTGGTGACGAGAAAGCCACATTTCACAGAGAAGAACACGGAGAGACGTGATCTGTTGGCACACAGAAACTCAAAGCAAAAAAATCAATTTATTGTTTTAAAATCAGTTATTTTATGATAGAAATCTCATGTGTTTTATGATCAAGAAAACATTGAATAAAAGTTTCCAAGCTGTTTTGATAACAACGTGACCCATGGCAGCAGCATTTGCAGTGAGGTCATGGAAAGGTTATAGTTTTTGAAGACTTTAGGCTAATTTACAGACATAGGAAATCCCAGGAAAGCCATTATTACTGTGACATATACCTTTTCTTTGTCTTTTTTTTTACACAAATGATTACTATAGAGACTCTGAATATCCCAGAAAAGCAGTTTATGAGAATCAGATAGGAAATGTTACCTGATGTCAGACAACTCAGAATGATTAAATGTATCTATGAACACTTTCTATTTTATTACAATGAGAGAAACTTTTACACATTCCCAGCACTCTGTGTGCCTGGCTCTGTCAGTGCCCGATTTCACTTATCTCATGATAACTGTTACTATGAGACTTTGGAGAAAACATTTTAAAATCTCAACCGTTAGGAATATGCACTTATTGCATTTCTGAATCTGAAGCAAAAGCAAACAGTAAGATGCTAAACTCTGCAATGTATCTTACAATGATCTGACTGCTGGGGAGGAGAGATTAGTTGTGAGATTGTTAGTCTCAGTTCTAACATAAATTACCACAGAGTTCAGCTGCTTCAGGATAAACAGAAATTTTGTAGCACCCTGAGCATGGCAGTTTTATACCATATCTATGAAACAAAAAGTAAAATGATAAAATTATAGTTTTTTTTTTAAAAAAGATTATTGAAATCTCCTCTAGAGGAATAGGTACTGACTGCCAGTCAGTGAAGAATGGTATTTTCCTCACCAGAGAAGAACATAAATAAAATTTATGATGTAAAAGAAGGTGAAAACAGACGTGAGATTAAATAGAACCAGTTTCTTTCTAAATTGATTCAAAATAAATTAAATCTGGCAGGAATTTTTTTGAGGAAATTTTCTCCACAGATAGGGTGTTTGGGTCTCAGCTGAAATTTCTGTCTCATCCACCCTCCCTTACGTTGTTAGCCCCTCTGAGCCGCAAGACGGCAAGGCTTCTTGAGGTGTGATACTTTGTTGATTTAAGTGCCCACCCAGCCTAGTGTCTACTTATATAACCTGCCATTTTATATTTGAAAAGCTTTGTAATACATCAGCAATTAATGCATTCGTAGCCTCATCTCCGCTAATCACTACAGCACCCACTCTGCAGCTTGGCACTCCTTAGCTCAAGCTGCCATTCACCTATAATTTATGCCTAGCAGACAATTATGCATTATCACTGCTCAGGGTGATTGCCACACTGCATGTTCCTGAGGTAATGACATGCAACCCCTCCATGGCAAATTGTGCCGCAGTGGGTAGTTCATTTCTGTCATCTATGTTATTATTTTCCTAAAATCAGCCTCAAGAGGGTTATGTAGAAATGTGAGGATTTCTGTGATGTGTGATATTGGGATACAACTGTCCTTCCAGGGTGGGGAAAGCAAAGGGGTGACTGATTCAGTGTTAGCAAACATGCTAGGAAGTGTGGCCATAGAGGTTCAATACACAGCTGTGAGAGGTCAATGATTCTCTCTAAAAATGCATGGTCATGTTTTAATTAAAGACTGGAAATACTTTATCTATTGACAATAAAACCACATATTCCCACATTCAATAATATGGAATGTGTCATTGGCAAAGGAACTTAATTACAAAGTATCAGACCAGATGTGATGGATGGTGAGCAACAATGTGTTGAATCATTGGACTTTCCTGCCACTCCTTGGCCTTTTGGCTGGGATCGAGCGCCATTGTTCGTCATTTCTGTTCACTTCCTGCCTGTGCATTCGACTCCAAATGCAATAAGGAAACTTGCTTAGCTGTACCACACACACATGCCCTATGTAGGTCACATGTGTAGTCTCAAATCACCCCACTCACTGGGGATTGAGTCATTTTCTAGGTTTACCAGGTAGGGAATGTGACACAGAGAAAGCTTTAGGTTCTTCTAGCAAACACCAAGAATATCTGGCTTCCTTGAGGTTCTGAGGTCTGTGGAACACAGTACCATCATCAGAAGACCTAAACAAGCAGAAATGCCCTATTCTATGTCAGATCCACAGGGCACAAATCTGCCATTATCCTGGTGGCTCCCCAAGGCTCATGAGAACAAATGTTCCCGAATATCTCTGGTTCTGTGGTCCCAGGCTCCCGTCCCTTGGCAACAGAATTCTGATCTCTCCCTTAGTTTTTACGCGTCTGTATTTTGGTACCTGTTCTTTGGAAAACCAGAATCATTTTATCTCAGCAAATGCAAGCAATGACATCTCATAAGAACCCATTTCTATACCAAGCGCCGATCTAAAGCTCTAAGCAGAGTTTAGTGTCACGTCACTGCCACCGGGAATATGGGCTCTAAATTCAAACATGAAGCATCTCAGAATCTGTTCCCTCTCCGTTTGTGACTGCTCTGGGATACATTTCACTTAAAAATTATCCCAGTGACTCAGGTGACTCTGCTCCCTTTGAATGTAAGAATTCCAAGATCATGTGACTTGGGCTCTATTGTCAAATTCAGAGTCACTTTCCCAAAGCATAACCTCTGCTCCCTGACTAGATTGTTTGATGTGCTGGGACCATCTTTAACATGGGATGGGTCATTAAGACCCAGGAGTACTGGCTCCTGTTGGCCTCCCATGCTATATTTTGTCAGTCCTCCCAAGTATTGTCTGTGCTTTGCCAACCCTGGTCCTCCAAGCTTTCTCCCATGGTGCTCCCTTTGCCTGCAACACCCTTCACTCTGTCTCTTCACACGGTGCCTTCAACAGGACTGTCTCTTCTGGTGTTTTGCAATAGGTTTGGTGAATGGCCTTTGTTCTCACACAGTAGTGACGGTAATATCTATCATGACCATTGTGGTCACCTGCCATGTGCAATGGCCTTGTAATGCATGGGGAGTTACCCCTGCCCCGCCTCCCATCTCAGCTGCGTCCTTAACATGCTGATCAATACGTTCAAATACAT
>LOEQ01005311.1:18246-36202 GCA_001685075.1 Bramus lutescens
ATATCAGATAAAGAATGATCAGAATGAAAGACCAATTGACTCCAGAATAATCTTGCTATATATGCTCCTAGTAACTAGTGTGGCTCCTAGCATGACTCACGTTGTCATCTGGTGCCGAAGGGGCTTATTTTGAGTTTCTGGTTCTCTGTTCCTCAAGAAGGAAGGAACATCTGGGCTTCCCAGGGAGCAACTGAGAACCAAAGACTCATCTACCAGTCACTGCTTCTTCACAAGCTCTGAGTCTCCTAAACAGGCTGCGGGAATAATGGGACAAGGCTGTGTTTTCTCCTGCCGAGTATTTCCATTCCAACTGCGCGTTTTGAAAAACCAAGCCTAGAGCACAGAGGTGAGAAATGGATCTTCATAAAAGAGCAGTAAGGGAAGAATTTGACTGGCTGAGTCTCCTAGTCATGGGCCACCCACATCCCACTGTGCCGAAGCCCTGTCCATCTACGGCATATGCTTGGAGTATTCACTGGGGCCATATGAAGGCAGACACAGTACGGTATGTATGATGCAGCTCAGTTAGACAATCTCAGTCCTTACAACAGTGTGGTACACACGTCCTTCCATGGGTGATTCAGAGCCCCAATGTATAGCAGCTCATGATAATTCTCTCCAAGTATCTTCTTAGAAAGCCTTTTTCTTCTGTGCTAGAGAGCAACATTTTAAAATATGCTATTTTCAATTCAGCAAGCTCATTTTTCATGAGAAAACAAAATTATTTGCCCCAAGCATGGCCTATCATTCACTGATCTCTTGACAAAAAAAATTAAATATATAAAATGCTTTACCAAACTGCAAAGTGGCCACAAGTCTAACAGGAAATTTTACACGTATTGAAAGAGAGCTGCTGGAACCAATTAGAAATAGCAGATCAGCTTGGATAGAGAGAGTCTGCATTCCTAAATATTATCTAAGGAATGTTTTGTCTGGTGTTAGTGCTAAAATCCGTAAAGCTTCCTCTATACAAAACAAACACCAGCAACGATAAGCACAATGTTTGTATTTTTCTAGACTATTTACATAATAGTTTCCAATACGGTACATCTCTCTCCCTAATAATATCGAGGAACACGTCAAAGACTATTTCCCTAAAATATGAATCAGGAATCTCTGAGTGGATCAATGTCATTGCATTTTTATGTGTTGCCCCATAATTCTGCCTCTAGTGTCCACACTGAGCATTTAATGAGTCCCTATAAATATTTTATTAAATAAATAATTATGGAATAAATGCACTGAAAGTAGAACTCACTCAGAAACACAGTAAATTGATTTCCCAACATCATTCCACATTTATTATTCAGTATACATTATGTGTTACTTAAACGAGCCTGTGTTTTCGCTTGTCCTATGAGTGGAGATGGGAGGGTCCTTCTGATGTTGGCATGGGCGGGTTCTTCTGTAGGTCTTTGTGGAAATGGACAGTTGATGGTCTCGATGATGTGTGTCTGAGTCCCTTGCTGTGCAACTTATGACTATACTCACCTACTTTCTGAAGGGGACGCCAGTAAAGTCCCATGGTTACTGAGAGCAGCAGACTACTGTAGTAAAACATTACCCTGGTAGGGAAACAGACACTGTGGAAAACATGTTTGATCATGGCAGCCTGAGAAATCTGTCATGCTTGCTTGAGGCTGCTCTCCTTAGTTAAAGCCACTGGCTGTGCCATCTACGCACCTGACCAGCATTTGTCCTGTAAAGTGGCTCCATCTCAGCCTACGGATCTCTGAATGACACCAGAGTGCTGTGTGACATTGAGAACACTGGTCGTCAACACTCTATATAGTCCCAGCTGCCGTTTCTCCTCTAGTCACCCGCACAAACATGAGGGTAGTAGCACAATGGACCAACAAATATTTGTGATGTAAACACTCAGGAAAACTACGAAACTTAGGAATTATTCGCATTGAAATAAACTATGTATACAGAGGAGGAATATTGGAAAGCACAGCCTCAGAATGGAGCACCATTTTGCATATTTTTGTTTCTTTGGGAATTTACCAAGCTAGGCTTATTAGTTACTGAGAAAACATAATTATTTATTTTATAAACTATTATTAATTTTCTGTGTGGCAAAATTTTAATCATGCACATCTGTCACTTCTGAAACTGGCCCATCTTTTAAATTAATTCAAAGGAAAATATGTTCATATTCTTCAAAATTAAAAAATTTAAGTTTCTCTTTCCCACACAGTTCTGTGCTGATGGAGAACACGGAAGCGACCTTCCTGTGCATGGCACAGGAGAGGAGGATGGTTGAGCTCTCTGCTTTCTCCTGACCTCATGCTCTGATGGCGAGCACTCCCCGTGTGGCCTTTCCCTGCCATCACAATACAGTCCTGACAGGGTTGTGAATTCTAGAGTGCTATCAATTATCCATCCATTACTTCTTCATAAGCACACTGCAGCACAGCTGTTGCAACTCTCTGCTCTTGGGTTTCCTCATACCCTCTTATACCAGTGGAGAAATTCTGTTTCTTTCTCAGCCCTGAACATTTCCCAACTCCACTTGGATTCTCAGCCCGAACATTTCTCAACTCCATTTGGATTTCCTGAAAGACAAACAAATGGAGCCAATTATTTCAAGACTTGCATTAATAACCCAGCTGGTTGAGCCTAGATTTAGCCTATAGAATATAAATTAAGTAAGTAACAATCACTCACACGGTCTCTGCTAGCATAATCACATTAAGCATCATGAGGGTCATTTCTTTGTGTGTATACATATGCACACATGAGTGTCAATGTGTGTGGTTAGGAGCATGTGAGAGCATGTAAATGGAAATCAGAGGACATCTTGCAGGAGTCAGGTCTCTCCCTCCAACGTGTGCGTCCCAGGGATTGAACTCAAGTGGTCAGACTTGGGGACAAGCATCTTTTCTTGCCAGCCCATCATGTATGTTTTTTAATGTTTTTAAAGACTGTTTGCTTTTGTGTCTTTTATGTATGTCCAGCCATGTTTCTGTTTTCCAACCATATATCACTTTTGCCTGCATCCATTTCTACTTCTCTGCCACAGTGCAGAATGTCAGACTGAGTCTCCACCACCTGCATCAGCAGGCATCATTGGCAGGACTTTTGACTTTCTCTCCCATGAGACGAAGGCAGGGCTGACTTTCAGCATGCCGTAAAAGATGTCTTTATTCCACATGAAGTTTAGCCTTGAAATCTTGTGAACACACTTGGCTTGTTAAATAACCACTTGATTATTTTATGTAAGTTAGAAACAATTGGATATTTATAATTTGCCAAATGCTTTATATAGACACACATGGATGGGGAAATGGCTCAGTCTGTAAATGTTGGATTGCACAGAACACATGCAGAAAATCTGGGTATGGTAGCAGCACCTGTAATCCCTGTGATTGGAGGCAAGCAGAGCTCATATTTAGACATCTGAACAGGGGATTCATAATTGGACTTCAGTTTCTGAAGAATTGGAATTATGGTCCAGGAACCCCATGGCAGAAACAGGACTCTTGGTCTTACTTGGGTAGGAGATGGGACTTGTTTTGATATTTTGCTCATGATATCTAAGAAATTTTCATCTATAAACATGGTGTGCGTATGCATATGTGTGTGAGTATATGCATGTGCATTTGCATATGTATGTTTGCATGTGTGTGTGTGTGTGTGTTTGTGTGTGTGTGTATGTGGAGGCAAGAGAACAGCCTTATATGTCATCTTTGGGAACACCTCTCGCTGTGCTTTTTGAGTCTGAGGTTCTCAGGATACCTGGCCAACCCAGAAGCCTCCTCAGTTCTGAGACTGCAAGTACCCACCACACATCCAAGTTTTTAACGTGTGTTTTAGGATCAAACTTAGTCTTCATGCTTAAGCAGCAAGCTTTTCACCACTGAGCTGTCTCTCCAGTCCTATACACATATAAGATCTAAATTATGGCATTAAAGAATATGTATTAATAAGTTCATATTTACGTCTTACCTTGAATAAGTTCACAAATATAAATGTCACTCAAATAAGTTGTTTCACTGACAGGCTGCAAGAAGTTGCTGGCCTGGATATTATAAGAAATATTCATTTTGAGATTAAAATATCCAGCACACATACATGGGATAGGAACACTATTTCTGCTCTCTCAATCTAATATTTGGATGGCTGATATTGAGTCCTGGATTCTGATAGCATCATATTAGTGTTCTGCATCAGTGCTATACATGGCTATTGAATCAATATGTCAACAAATACAATGTCTTGTTCTCAGAAGGACTTTTTTTATCACGTTATATATACATAGCCATTCCATGTCCATACTGCCATGACCTTTACCCCATAAAAATATTAGATTTTTTTTATTTTCTCTCTCTGCCTTTCTTCATGATCAAATGGAACTGATATCTAATGCAGAAATAACTATTACTATCCTGATAAACTCTCCAGCATATATTGAGGCAAGTTTTCAAATTCTCCCTAATTTATTATGTTGAATTCTGTTACAGCATTGAATATTTGTTCATTTGAAGTGAATTGTTATATTATAGCATAGAGAGTTATATGCAAAATTCCAATTAACAGGGGCTTACATATGTAACCTCTAGCATAAAGCAGAAGGGCAGCCTGGGGTAGGGCAGGACCTGAATCTCTCACAGTCAGCCCCTAGTGACACACTTCTTCCAGCAAGGCCACAACTACTTAGCCTCCCCAAAGAGCACCGCCAATGGGGACTAAGTGTTCAAACACATGAGCCTATGGGGATAGTCTCATCTGAACTCTCAGATTTGTGTTTCCAGCATTCGTTCTCCTTTCCCCTTCAATTCCTGCCTTCCACATTCCTCAAATTTGTTACCTCTTCCTCTGCAACTCTTAAGAGAGGAAAATGTTTACAAACCTCAGACAGCAGCAGCAGAAGCACTCTGCCCCAGACTGCAGGGCCGCCTCACGGCTACTTTTGATTGCACATCCACCAGTCTCAGATCAACAGAATGCAGATTCTCGGTGATTTTCATTCCTCATCATAGACAGGATGATTCTGGATAGCCTCAGAGCCAGATGCCTCCTGGTAGTGCCCCCTGCTCCCTGGTAAGCTGCTGCGTTCGGTTTGTGGGTGAGCACTCAAGCACATTAAATGAAGGATTCCCCTACATAAGGCAGCTCAGAATGATGGCGATCACCATTGGGTCGGATGTACCAAGGAGAAAAGTGAGCTGTTTACCGTCCATTACACATGAGATGTTCCTATTATGCTAACGTTTTAAAATGAGTGTGCGCGTGGAAGAATATTTTGTTCACATAACTTTTAGGAATATGTGCAAGAAATAGTAAGCAATTCATTGAAAGGACACTGAAAGTTTTAACTGATGGCTCCACCTACATGTCCTGAGCATTCAGCATTTCAAAGGATTTTAAAATTTATGTGCATGTGTGTGTGTGTGTGTGTGTGTGTGTGTATACCAGCATTTGGGTGCCCATGGAGGACGGAACATCCCTTAGAGGCTGGGAGTTGCCTGACTTGGGTCTGGAAACAGAGTTCAGGTTTTCTGCTAGGACAGCATGGATGGTTGGTCTGCCAACCATCTCCCCAGCCCCAGGCATTCATTTTTTAACCAGACCTTCTACAGGATACTTTACAGCAGGGATTATTTAAACCATGTGTGATTCTGACATCCCTTCAGGACTGGGGTTAGTGAAGCAACACATTTCAAAAGTAAGAGGAGAGGATAAAAGACAGGCTTAGAAAAAGTATGTGGAAAATTTGGAAAGAGCAGACTTAAAATCTGGGCTTTTTAACAGTGGATCCTTTGAGAAAAAATACATAGAAGCCACTTTTATCCTCCCAAATTAGCATCTGTAAATGCAATAATCAGATCTGATTTAACATATCATTATCCGAGAGATAGGTGCAACTTAATTTCTAAAGGATTTTTAAGTATATTGAATAGAGCCAACCAGGGCAGATTCTCATTCTAGTGTGGTATCATTATATCTATGATTGCAGGCTAATTCCCCACTTATACAGCTTGACCACTGACCAGGCTCGATCAAGAGGTTTAATTTCCTTTGTAAATGCTCATTCCTGCTCATTTCACTTACGAGAATGCAAAATGGTAGTTTAATAAGGGAAGAAATCATCTTAAAGAGACAGTCTATAAAGGTAGCCCTGTGGGCTTCTGTCATACTGATTAATACTTCCCCCACCAAAACCCTGTGACGTAATCATGTAAAACCGGAGCAAATTCATGCTTTCTCATTTGTTCCTAACAACCTCTTAGAGGATGCCCATGTTCTCACTAACCTTTAGTGTTGACAAGTGCACACTGGGCTCCGACCTCAGGAAAGAGGTGGTAATGACAAACGCTTCCCTCAGTCAGTCCTGACATTTTGGCACACATTACTTTCTGAGACACATCGCTGCGTTCGTGGAACCCTTGCTTTCACTTGGTGCATCAGCTTTGTTGCTTCCATTCTCATGACTTTCTTGTGGATCAAAGGAATCAAAGCATTCCCAAAGCAGAGATCACCATGACATCAGGAGCATGGTGTCAAGTTAGCCCAATTGTGTGGTTTCAAAAAGACAACAACGTGGAGCTCAGACAAGCCATATGACTTTCTAAGGCATAGAATGATAATTGGAAAAATAAGATCTCCATCTGGATCCCCTGAACTCAATCTCCTGCTGTTTGGCGCATTTTCCTAAGAGGGGAGGTGTCGTTTACTGGAGGTTTTCATGTGCATCATCTCATAGAGTCACAAGTACTTAAGCTATTTATTAATAGTGACATTTTGCAGAAGTATAAACTTAAAAACTGACTGATGGGGATGATGGTGTAGGTGGCACAGTGGGTAAGGCACCAACAGCCAAACCTAAGGACCCAAGTTCAGTCCCTGGGATCCACGTGATTGGAGAGAAACATTGAAGGTCACTGTGGAAATATGGGGTTTTGAAAACTGTTTAAAATCTGTTGTAGATTCACTTAGAAGTTTGTGTGGTGGAATCCGTTCATGGTGTTCCTTTTAGCTAAACATTATATGCATTTCCAGCACCTAGAAGGCAGCTCATAACCACCTATAACTCCAGTTCCAGGAGCTCCTGCCTCCTTTTTCTGACCTACGCAGCCTTCCTGCATGCATATGGTACACAGGCATACCTTCAGGCATATATACACACACCCGTAAAATAAATATTAAAAATCATCATAAAACTAGATGGTCACTTCAATTTATTTAAACCTAAAATAGATCACAAAAGAAAAACAAAAAACTCTGTCTAGTGCTTTCTTACCTAATGGGTTGTATTAAAATAATTCATTGTTCACCAAGAAAAAAAATGCTTTTCTCCAGTAAAGAATATTTCCCCCCAAAAAGAGGAGGTTTGGGGAAGAAAAATATTTAGAATTTAGATTTATTGATATTTTTAATTTATTAAGAATTAACCAGTTTTTAAAAAGTGTTATGTGACATAGTGAACTTTTATAGCAGCTGGCAGAATCTTGAAGGTGGAAAGGGTTAGAAGGCAGAAACAATGGGTGAGAGCTTTAACTCTGCGTGTGATTTGAGAGCCCCTCTCTAGGGCTCTAGACTTGAAGGGGGTTTTAGCTGCAAGCATGGACTGGAGACCAACATGTTATCAATAGTAACAGAGGTGAGAGCTTTGTCATTTTTATTGACATAACGGATCTGACTTTTATTGCATTGACAAAAATTAACGGTTTTGTGGAAATGCCCGTTGAGAGTTAATTCAAGAGCGGAGGGCAAGGCTGGGGGGTAAGGATGGCCTCACACAGATAATAGCCTCGCATCCAAGAGGCTGCATCTAAAGCATAAAGGGAGCTGGTCAGCTGAGAGCAGCCCTGAGGGAAAGACCATGCTGGGAGAATTCAAGCTCCTGGAATTTCTGCTCACCCAGATGCTAGAAATGATGGATCAGGGCTATGCCTAGGTCACCACAATGGGAGTGTTAGGGCTCCCTGGAACTCAAGTCTCTTTATTTCTTCTCATTCTTCTGTTTCTTTTTATCTAGACCTTTTTAAGGATGCCCAAAATGTTTATTTCCATTCAGACCATCCTTCCATTTACACATTAAGTATAAATAGCAAATGTCTGGCTAACATACAAACTCATAAGAGATAAGAAAAGGAAGACTTGTGTGTTAGTTACTTTCCTTGTACAAACTGCCTGACATAAAACTCCTGGAAGAAGGAAGGGCTTACTTTGGCTCCCAGCTCAAAGAGAAGCAGCCCCACTGTGTGGCGAGCTTGATGACAGGAGAGGGTGGAAGCCAGTCACATTCACTTCTGGTCAGAGTGCAGAGATTGACTAGGAAGTGGAGCTGGGTTATAAAATCTCACACCCAACCCCAGGGGTCCACTTCCTCTAGCAAGGATCTGCCACTGAAAGGTCCCACAGCCTTCTAAAACATCCTGTCCTCTGAGGACCAGTGTCCAAACACTCAAGTCTGTAGAGGACATTTCACATTCAAGCCGCAGCCATGTGTCTGCTAACAGCATGGCAGCCTCAAGGGCACTGTAGTAGGAAGGAGTGTGCAAGCATTAAACACATCTCACGATTCCATTTTTAATATGTCCTGGTTATGCATGCTATGTGGGTGTGGGCAGAGAGAAACTTTCTAGAAAGGTCTTCCATGACCTGCGCTAATTACACATACTTCAGCAGAAAAGCTGTCCATATGGCAAAATAAGCAAGGAGAACGTCAAAGAGGAATTTAAAATGGACATTAAAGGAACTTGTGAAACTCGGAAGTGTGGCAAATAGGATGAGGGTGTTTCAGGGAAACCTGTCGTTAGCGGCTCAGTGTGGTAATTACGCAGGCCTGAGTGGCCGTTACATATAGGTCATAAAATAGCGTCATCTCCAGGACAGTGCCCTTGAATTTGATTCTCTATGCGACGAGGGGTTGTTTGATGAATAGCAGTAACCGTGTAACCAGAGTAGAATTTCAAGACAATTAATCAGTGGGCAGAATGGTGGCGAGAGAGGGGAACTGTTGTGGAAATTGTGTCTTATTTGTGAATTTTCCTCTTGAGCTAGGCAGACTCAGGCGTAGCATTTTGTCCAGACATGCAAGGATTTTCCAGAAATAGTTTATTCACGTGGACATTTGATCCATGCTAAATAATTTTGTATTAACAATGAGATAAGTAGATATGTTCAATTAGTTTCAAACCCAATTAACATTTTCCATGTGATTACTGTGTGAGCCTAATTATGGAGAACAGTTTTAACCACAGACAGGGGCAATATATTAGTATTCTAAGTGTCTTTTAAAGTCTATACTTTATTCTGCTCAACTGCAGAAGCATGAGCACTTCCTAGTTATATATCGCTCTTACACAGCTATTGTATTGGAACATAGAATCTGGGGCTGGAGATATGGCTCAGTGAGCAAAGGTGCTTGCTGCCAGATCCAACAAGGAGAGGCAGGGAGGGATGCAGGGATGCAGGGACATGTGAATTACAAACTCTACATCTTTGTTTTTGTCCCCCCTCTCTTACACACACACACATACCATGTACACACACACACACACACACACACACACACACACACACACACACTCTTAATCCCACCAGATTAGAATAAGATGACCACCACAATTCTTGAGCCAAATTTGTAGCAATTACTAAATCCTGGCTGGGAAGATAGACACTGGCCAGGTCCATACCCAGGACTCCCAGAGAACGGCCCTGAATTACGATAGTCCATTGCTTGGCTTATAAAGACACACTGAGAAGGCTCCATACTCCCTGCCTTAGTCCACTGCAGGCAAGCATACATCCTGGATATTTCCTACCTACGTACCTCCTGCCTACGTGTGATTGAGCATATTCTGTGCAGTTGGGCAACCGTCCTTTGTTTACAGACGTGAAAACAGTGTGGCCTGTTAACTTACATGAGCAACAGCCCCCAGAATTCCAGGAAATTATTTGTCCTTGGGCAAATGGGGCTGACAGCTTAGAGGTATTTTGTTTTATACATTTATACATCTCCTAAACACAGTAATTTAGACTTAAAACATAGCTTTAGTTCTTATAACACACACATACACAGAGGAATACCACACATATACATGAGTACCATGTGGTACACGGAATTGAACCAAGGAGCTCACCTTTACTAGACCACTGATTTGCCACTGAGTTTTATACCCAAGCCTATTTTACATTTTTTACTACAAATCTTTATACTGTTATATTAATTAATAAAACGAGCAATAGCACACACTTTGGCTCAGGTCTTTTCCATGGATCATGAGCTAATGCTTTGCCTGGAAATGTCTTGGGGTTATGTCAGTGCTTAGGATGACCTGTATGGAGCACACAGGATGGGATGACGGGTGTGGAGCACACGGGATGAGATGCAGATTTTAGTGTTAAATGACCTGTGTGCAGCACACGGGATGACATGGCCTGTGCAGCACATGGGATGATGTGCTGCTTACCTTGTGGTTAGTCCTGGTGCAGTACTGACTCCACTCATTCCTCTCTCCAGACTGAATCTGGAGATTCAGATGAAGTGTAACGGACAAGGGGAGACAGGAACCGGAGTGTGCCATGGCACAGTCACCCCAGCAACTAATCCTAGATTAACCTCATATGCTGAGTGTGAAGTCTAGGATGTAGGAGAGTATTGTTTGTGTTATTCCTTTCTGTTGTGCAGACTGCATGGATCTTCTCCTATTGAACGAGGAGAGTACTCCTGTAAGGAGGAAGCATCTATTTGCTTGCCTACTTGAAAGGATAATTTAAAGTGATGCTTGCTGGTCCATGGGCATCCTCTGGGAAAGTCTGGTCCTATTCACCTGTGGAGGGTTGGCATCCACAAAGCCTGTAGTGAGAATTCCACAGTGTCCCCATCTTCGGATTCCACTCTTCAGCTGCTTTGTAGCAGGCTGGGTTAATGAAGGTTCCCCTTCCCTTAGACCAGTTGTACATTAGACCTGCTTTATGTGACCATAAAATTCGACGGAAGGTAAAACAGCGGGACATGCCACTGGTTTAAGAGTAGATCCTGAAGTTCACTTCGAAACCTTGGTCTTCACTTCTAATCTCTACTTGATGACAAAATTTATGAATCAAATCTCGTTACCCACTTTATGTCTGCGTATTAATGTTATGTCTGAGAAGGCTTACCTTTCCTTAGACAGCCTACCGGGAGGTCCCGGGTCTGTCTCTAACACTGTTTCATTGGGAAAAACTGTTGAGAAGAACTGAGGGACCTGTTTCAGTGCCACCTCCAGTTACCTGCTCACAGTGCGTGACTTGGGCTCCGTGTTTGTATGCATAGGTCCCCACACCATGCCTGGTGTGCCCACGGTTGACCGACCCAGGTGGGAGGTTCTGTGAAAAATACTTTTGCACCCTCAGCCACAAAGGGACCTGAGGAATCTTAGCAAGTTGTGCATGATGGCCAGTGTGGCTGCTGATATGCCTCTGGAATGTTCTGACAGACAGAACGCTGATAGTTTTAGTGATAAATTAAAAGTGTAGTTAGAGATATCTGAATTCTGTTCTTTCAATGCTAAAACTAAAGTCAGACCTCTATGCTGCCCCTATGCTGATGGCTGTCCCTCGGGGAGGATACAGGATGGATACTGCCTGCAGTGTCTTAGATTTCAGGTGAACAGGCAAGCAACATGCAGATAGATCCATGTGACTGCACATGTGTAGGCATGTTCATTCTTCAGCAACTATGGTGTTTCTGTCCAGGCTTCAGGGAGTCTGAGATCTGCAACCTTAAAAAGGCCTGGAGCCTAGGGTCATCTGTAGGTGGAAAGGGAATGTTGAAGGCTTCAAAGCTTGCCTCCAGTGCAGGGCTCTGTTCTCCCATTTCTTTGGCGCTGTCTTCATGGTATTCATGAGCTGACCAACTGTGGAAAATCCTGGTTTCATCCCTAGGATTGTTTATGTAGTTGTTACTCCAGACAGTGAGTTTCTTGGTGGCATGAAGGTAGATAGGGTTCCTTTCTCATTTCCTGGTCTCTTCTGTACAGTGGTAGAAAATGGGTAACTCTGGTTCCTTTGTCCTTACATTTAGGCTCCTGTCCTAGCTCTACCGAGTTTGTTTCTTTGATTATTAATTCTCTTGAGAGGCATGTGTTCTTTAGTAAATTTAGCAATGATACCAAGTTTATAAAGTGCTTTTGTATAATTGAATAGTGTCTAGAGCATTACAAAGTACATTTCATAAGATAAATGGTAGAAAAATTAATGGTAATCTTTATTCAGTCATCATGTGTGATTGACAGCTACCAGACTGAAGCTTTATTATTATTATTATTATTATTATTATTATTATTATTGGAATTGGTTTATGATTGCACGGTGTACCTGCAGGGATGTGCCGATATAGATTTTGTTTTAAACATCTTGATTACTCCAGTCACTTGGCTGGGGGACCTGCGATCCTGGTATTGCGTGCAGAGTGAAGACAGGCAGACTTAAAGAACTGCCTTGAAAAGTGGAACAGCCAAAATGCAGAGCTTCTTCGGAGAGATCCCGTGGTATCAGGTGGCTTCATGCCTCCATACACCTAAGCTAAGAGACAGGGAAGGAAAACATTCCTTAACTGTTTTGATAACAAAGCACCAATTAGTGCAAATAATATCAGGTGGGGAAGATACACTGCAAACAAATTTTTTCACATGAGATTCTCAAGAACCAAATGATATCTACCAACTCAACAAAAGGCAAGCAGGACATTTGAAATGTATGATTTCAAACACCACAAACCATACAGGTCATCTCAGCAGCTGGTTTTATCTGTAAATAATTCCTGTTGTATGCAACTAACGCAGCAGAGGAAGCCAACTTAGACTCATTAGAATGCAGTGAGACCACTTGAGGATGGAAAACTATTAAAACCTTCTACTGTGAACAACTCTACTCCTTCCTAAGAAGACCAAGCTTGATGAGTGATGGGAACAGGTATTCCTGTCCCTGCCTCTGCCTTCCATAAGCTCCCTGAAGTCTCCCTTCTCACTCTCTCACCCATGTGCTCTGGGAGTGCTCTGGGAAGCTGCACAGGATGGATCCTTCTGACTGATGCCATCAGTCTCCTGGCTCCTCTGCCTGAGGAGCAGTGTGCCTGCTTAAAACTTGAATTTTGTGTTGAAGAATATTTCCTGTTCTCGACATAAACCCTGCTGGATCTTCACGTTCCTGTTTGTTGGGTTTCTAGTGTGTGATATCACTGTACTAATGTCTACCCTAAGCAATCCCACACATTCCTCTTTACTCAACACTGGATTCATGACTACTTGATAACTATTTCTGGTGATGCTGCCTGTATCTCACAGGCAATGCTTTAGAAGAAAGCCATTGTCTGTGCCTGGTACCCACCCCACTGGCCTATTCTGACTTAAGGAGCACTGGTGGTGTCGGCAATTTACACTTTGCTGATTGGAAAGACCTCTACCTGCTTTCAGGACAAGACACTGGATCTTGATTATGGATTTCCAACTGTAGTGAAAGGGGAGCAGGCCCTGCTTTTCATCTGGCCAGCTCCCGCACGGCTAGCTTATACCCGAAATAACAACACACAAATTGTATTCATTTAAACACTGCCTGGCCCATTATATCTAGCCTCTTCTAGATATACATGGATACTGGCCAAGATGATCACCCTTTCTTCTAAGTCAATATTCTGTTTTTAAAAATCCTAATTTCATCATAGACTGTATGTGAAGCTGTGTAATTATACTGCTTCAATAGGATGTTCTTATGATGCATTTATGCATATGTGTCTCCTTATTCTGTGACTTCCTGGTTTTTCTGGGATCATTTCCACTTCAGCAAACAGGAATTGGGTAAAAATAATGATACAGTAGATGGAGGGATGACTGAATGAATGGGTTAATATGCATTCATAGGTAGACAGATGGGTAGATGGATGGATACACATGGCATGTATGATGGATGAGTGGTTGAATGGATGGAGAATGAATGAATAAGGATTGACAATGAATGGATGGATGGATGTGTAAGTAGGTGGATTGATGACTGAATGGATAGGTGTGGCCATGATGTATATACGGGTAGGTGGTGGGTAGATGAATGGATGGATTAGGTGGATGAGGAGAGCATCCACAACCTTAATGGTTTTTGGTTCTCCTACACTGGGGAAGTTCCTTTTAGCTCTGGAGACTTGTTTTCTGTAAGCATAGAAAACAAACAATAGTAATACACTTAATGATTCTATAAAATTTGATTTTCTAAAAAGATTGTATAAAATTTAAAATTTTATTGAGTTTACTGTCCCATTTCTGTGATATACTTTCTAAAAACTGTCTTCATAAATGCTTTTTCAGGACTGTCCCTACAGTCCCTACTGAAAGCATTTTAAGCGTGTTGCACATTCATCCGCTCGCACCCGCAGAAGTGGCCTGGTCTCTGCTCACTTTTCTCTTCTTCTTCATCTTGTGCAGTCATCTTGCAATTAAACAACTGCCCTTCCTATTTCTTCCATCGCTTTTGCTCCTGCCCGACTCTCCCCCTCCACACCCATCTGTATTTCTGGAAGTAATTCCTGCTTACCATAAGCCACCTCCCTTGTTCGTTCTCTAGTTAGTTTTTCTCATTCTGTTGCCATGATACATGACCTGTCTTCCCGGTGCTCATCAACCATGGAGTGTCTTAGGATGCTTCTTGTAGCATGGTGGTCATATGGGATATTTGGCTTAGGCTCTTCTAAGACTGCGAGCACATTGGAAGTAAAGTGTGTTCTTATATCTTTTTATTTTCTGGTTTGTTCACATAGATCCCAAAAAGAAAGTACTTGAAGGAATTGAAGTGGGAATGGATACAGAGAGCAATTTCACTCATTTGGAATATTTTCATTTTTTGTAAGATAAGAAAAGTGCAACTGATTTACCCTGTTTTCTCTGTTTAAATATAAAAATGGAGTTTGATGACCTCTATCCACAGATCCTCATGATGATGACCAACCCATCTCTCCAGGCCCACCCCACATCTGCTAGATAATGATGACTTTCAGCCATTGCTAAAGATGGCAGCAAATGTTTCCCATTATGTGTCAGACAATTTGGCATTTGGCAAAATCAAAAATATAATCTGCCAAAATCCATTTCCTTTAATTATTTGACTAGTGTGTATTTAAAAATGAAAATTTTATCCATCCATTTATTTATAACTCAATAAAACACCACATTAAAATATATTAGCTGTCCATGAAGCCTATATTTTATAACCTATCTCTCTCTTCCTTTGAACTTGATACACACTAAAAAAAAGATAGGCCTTGAAAGAATTGGACACAATTGATCTGAAATCCTGAACACATAGAAATGATTAACTAAGTATTTAACTGAAAAAAGAGAATAAGGAAATACAATATTTCTTCCAAGGGTGCATAATTACAGAGGCCAATTAGAGAAAGGGAAAAATGAATGTGTCTAAACAGTTTAACATCCATGGAGTCCTTTGAAATAAACAAAATCATGAATGAAGAAGCCCAGGAGACAAGAAAAGCAAAAACCAATGGACCTGCATGCTTGGCATCAATCATAGAGACCATCATGGGTGTAGTAACAGAATCGGAGTGTGGATGTATTCCTAACGTAATTTTGCACTGTGGTTTGTGCTTAACCAACTTGCCAGGCTGCTCAAAGTAATACACTGTGAAAGATAAGAAAAGTGGATCCAGTACATTTCAATTTTCATAAAGGGTTCTGACAGCTTCTCGGGAGATTAATGGCTGAGGTAGAGAATCTTTGAGAATACAGTATGGGCCTTTTACATGGGCAACCAGTTCAACAATAAAACAGCATTTGGGGATAAGAATATTTCAAAGGAAAAAGAATTGAAATTTAAGGAGTGATGTTTTGTGGTTTTTAATTTTAAAAGATGTCTATTGTTTTTCCCTAACATCATTTATTTGCCAATTTACAGTGAATTACATTGCTCAGATATGTGTAATACTAATTATAAATTATGCTAAAGTGATTACTGGTGAGTTTAGCAAGGAAAATGGGTGAACATGAAGACACTGAGTGATTAACTTACCTTTTTCTCATGAATGACTGAACCTTGACCCATGAAGTAGGATCCCTGGGAGACACACTATAAAGACTATTCTACCAAGTTGCAGTTTCATGAGGTCATGGGGAAAACAATAAAAATATCGCATTGTCTGAATCAAATATGAATCCAAATATATTAGGTTTTAGTAGCTGGCGCATGGACAATTACAGCCCAGGCCACAATACCCCATTTTCTGTGTTTTAGAGAAATGTGGCTTTCAACACAGACTTAGCTCAGAATGGTGTGAGGAGAGAGCTACCAAGTTTCTCCTTCAGTGTTCCTGGGCACAGCTTTGGTCTGTGGGTAGACATCACGATGATTCCCACGCATGACTCTTAACCCCCTCTGTAGGCTGAAACTATACCCTAGAAGGGGGAAGTCTGGAGGGAAATATACAGACAGCAAAAAGAAAGCAGAAAAAGAAGCAGTATGCACGGAGCGCCTACTGCTCCTTGGTGAGGGAGGCTTTCTGGGGACTGCGTGGGAGTGGCAAAGGGAAGGTTTGCTCCTAAGTTGCACCGCCTTCCTAGAAATCCACCTGTAAGTGGTGGCTCATGCTCCCACATGGTATTTCAGAGTCATTTTTCATAAAACCTCTGGAGCAGAAAGGGGTTTTATGAACCTCAGTCCAAAATATTCTGGAGCCAGACGAACAGATGGACACGTAGCAGAGATTGCTGGAGACACTGTGGTTGCAACAGTAAATATGGGTGGTGGTACAGGCAGTTAGTCACAGCGCTCGAGAGTCAGAGGCAGGAGGATCTCTCTGAGTTTGAGGCCAGCCTGGTGTACAGAGAGAGTTCCAGGACCAGCTCCAAAGCCACACGGAGGAAACCATGTTTCAAAAGAGAAAAAGAAAGCCAACAAACAAAAAAAGAATATGGTAAATACCCGAGACTGTGAAGAGTTTTGTACTATGGGTAATTTTAACAAGAATCCCTTTAGAAATAAAATGGGATCTTCAGCTGGAAGGGCTCACCCGTGCCGCAGTGGGCACCAACAGCAGAGCTGTTTAGGAGAAGTTATGAGGAGTGCCATGGCAGGTGTACCCATAGAAAACAGGTTTTCTCCAAGTTTCCAAATAACAAATGCAAAATCTAGGAAGATTTGATTCTGAACCCTTATTTTGCACAAGCAAAATTTAGAGATTTTTTTCTTCATGTATCTAGATAAATGTCATCATTAACACAAGCATTATTAACTTCTTAAAGCACAAACATATTTAACAAATATTTACTGTAATATATGTGCTTTGATTAGTTATGTACTGTTAATAATAAGACATTTATTTTACTTGCAATATTGTCTTAGTTTTTTATGATCAGTTATTTTTATGTTGGCTTGTTATTTAATTTTAGAGAGGAGAAGATAGGACATCAATAAAAGGTGTTAAATACTAAACAATTAACTTAGTAATGAATTATGTGCTAAGAGTGGAAGTCATTTTAGTTTGAGGCAAAAAATAAGCCATGTAGCATTTCCTTTGGAAATAAGAACTATCTATATACTTTTAAAAAATAACTTAAATAAACATCAAATCATAGTCATTCAGATTTCTTTGGATTTACTTAAAGTGAAAAAAATTATTTTAAATGGACATAGTTATATTAATATGAAGTTATAGGTTTGAAAAGACCAAAATATGGGGTAAATTCCAGTTGTCAAGTTTATAGTTGTGCACAGATTGCAGACCTATGTCATGTATCATAGAAGCAAGAGAAAGAACAGTTAACTCATGAGCTGACAACAGGGTACTTGAGATTTGTCTGTCCATCCCCTCTGTAAATGGAGATTCCTAACTTTAGCCTGATGATGTAGGAGGGTCATCTGTTATGTGTTACTTTCATTGGTTAATAAAGAAACTGCCTTGGCCCCCTTAGATAGGCCAGCCCTTAAGTGGGTGGAGGAGACAGAACAGGATGCTAGGAGAAAG
>LOEQ01005311.1:42447-80812 GCA_001685075.1 Bramus lutescens
GATAGATAGATAGATAGATAGATAGATAGATAGATAGATAGACAGACAGGCAGGTGTGTATAAACTTACATGTATATGCATATATGTGACTTTGAAAGACATTAAGAAGGGTTTGTTTACCTTTAAAATGGAGACGAAGAGGAATGAGCTTAGAATTTATTTTATTTGATTTCCCTTATATTTCCTTTACTCCAGTTTGGCCCAACTGTCATAATATCATGGTATTTTAATTAATTTAATTTAGCTTTAATTAAAATATAATTCCATGTGAGAGAAGTTCCATGGAGATTGTATAGGGTTCTGAAATTTTTGGTATGCCTTTGAAAATTATTTGACACTTGGATTTTGTGATACAGACACAGGGAGGTGTTTATGTAGCAGGCATTCTGTGGTGGGGTGCAGAGAACGGTCTAGTTAACTGGCACACCCATTCATTAGAAAGTCATTTTCACATAGCTTAGATCTGAATTGTGGGGAATTGTTCCTTCCTTCTTTCATTAATTATTGTCTTTAATAGACAACCTCATTAGTCAGCACATTGTGAGGAAACTGTCTTCCCAAAGTTGGGCAGCCTTCCTACATGGGATAATACGATGGGAAACCTCATCATGACAATGCAATACAGAAATTAAAGAAAAGACCCAGTTTGTCAAAGTTGTTCTTCAGCACCAAAAGGACTGTTCCTTAGCAGAATTTTAGAAAGCCATAAATAACACATTAAGCTAGTTTCCTCTGAGCTCCCTGATGTTTGCCTTCAGGATTTGATCCCCACAAAGTTGGTATCTGTTAGAATCTTACACCAGTGGAATCAGCTAGGATTTCATACCCAGTCAGCCTGGAGATTCCTATCTTAACACTTGCAAAGATTCCTGAAAGAGTTCAGAGGGAGGAAGCTTTGTACAATTTGTAAAATTAACAACCATGAGGCAAAGGGAAATGTTTCAAGCTAATTTTTGTACATTTCCCAATATCCAGATGTTTGTCCCTGTGAATATGAAATACGCAGATGACTGTCTGGAAACGTCAGCCTCTGCGTGGTGTTTGGTGTGCCCTGACACAGCTTGTGCTGATGAATGTATTTTGGGAGCTTCTTTCCTCATCTCCCCACAAAGCTAGTAGTCTAGTAGTTTTCTTTTAAATGAAAAAAAAGTGTTTTTTTTTTCTAGAAAAGACATGCTATAAAATATACATTCAATATGGAGCATTTCATTTGGGCTATTCATCTGTATGTCAAAGAGATTCTGAGACTGCAATCAAGAGAGGTAAAATGACAGGCTTTGATCAGAGGATGGGCCTTACCTCATCCCAGTAAAACCCTAGTGTTTTCTTTTTTTTACCTCTTCCATTATGTGTAATTTTAATTATTTTTATTGAGCTCTACATTTTTCTCTGCTCCCCTCCCTTTCTCTCCCCTCCCTTTCACCCTCTCCCATGGTCCCCATGCTCCCAATTTACTGAGGAGATCTTGTCTTTTCCTACTTCCCCTGTAGATTAGTTCCATGTATGTCTCTCTTAGGGTCCTCATTGTTGTCTAGGTTCTCTGGTATTGTGAACTTTCAGCTGGTTTTCTTTGCTTTATGTCTAAAAGTCACGTATGAGTAAGTACATGTGATATTTGTCTTTATGGGTCTGGGTTGCCTCACTCAATATAATGTTTTCTAGCTCCATCCACTTGCCTGCAAATTTCAAGAAGTCATTACTTTTTTCTGCTGTGTGGTACTCCATTGTGTAATTGTACCACATTTTTCTTATCCATTTTTAAGTAGTGGGGCATTTTGGTTGTTTCAAGATCTGGATATGGCAAATAATGCTGCTATGAACATAACTGAGCAAATGTCCTTGTGGCACAATTGAGCATCCTTTGAGTATATACCCAAAAGCAGTATTGCTAGGTCTTGAGGAAGATCGTTTCCTAATTTTCTGAAAATTTGCTAGACTGATATCCAAAGGTGCTGTACCATCTTGCACTCCCACCAGCATTGCAGAAGTGTCCCCTTTACCCCACAACCTCTCCAGCACAAGTTGTCATCAGGATTTTTGATCTTGGCCATTCTTATAGGTATAAGATGGAATCTCAGTGTTGTTTTGATTTGTGTTTCTCTGGTGACTAAGGATGTTGAGCATTTCCTTAAGTGTCTTTCAACTATTTTACACTCCTCTATTTAGAGTTCTGTCCAGGTCTGTACCCCATTTTTTATTCACCACAGTGTTTTCACTTTACTGTGTGTCCTTTGCAAGAATGTCCCTGCAGAATGAACCAAACTTTCCATGATGCCACAGGTCAAGCGTGGCACTGTGGCTCGTGGCTCTTTTGCTTAGGTCAGAAACCATCTGTCTCTTTCTTTCTGCATCTGTGAAGCAAAGATGGTAGGACACACACATCTGATGGTGTGAAGTGTCTGTAATATTCCACACAGCGTCTTGTGGTTTGGAAACACCTCAAGTCAAACAGTGCATTTGTGTATATTTGCGAGTATGTCATTCATTTAGAGCCACAGTTCTCAACTTGTGGGTCATGACCCCTTTCAGGTTCACACATGAGATAGCCTATATATCAGATTGTTTATATGACAATTCATGATAGCAAAATTACAGTTAGGAAGTAGCAAAGAACAGCTACAGAGAAACAACCATCACAACCAGGAAGGTCAGAAATACATGGAGGACCTCACTACCCAGTATGTCTTAGATACCACAGGCAATTGTGTTTTTCTTTAGAATGAAATAGGAGGCCTCGACTTGGCCTGACTTAAGTGTTAAAAGCTCCCCCTGTAGGGGGAAAAGGGCCCTGGCTACAGGTGTTGGGTGTTGGAGGGGGCTGCTTGTCATTTTGGGGCAGGGATACACAGTCAGAATTTCCCACTTCTTGTTCTGGACAATTCAGGGTGTGCTGTGCCATTCACATTATAAGTCCTATATAGATCAGGTTTTATGGAGACTTTTGTTTATGGATTCCAGATATTATAAAACAAAGTAACAACGACATCAAAATATTAAAGCACCTGGAGTTCAGAAAAAATAGATATTTATAACAGTTCCTCATGTGGCTGTCACCCCATCCCACTACATCTAATTGTACTTCAACTCCTTAGTAGATTTCTTAACTCAAAAGTAGCTCCTTGTGTTGTAAAGGGAAATGCTTTGGTGGAGGAGGAACACAAATAAGCCTGACTATGAAATGTCGATATTTGCAAGGACTCTATATAATAATGCTGAAAATAATAAAAACACATACAGAGTATGTGTGTGTGTGTGTGTGTGTGTGTGTGTGTGTGTGTGTGGACTTGGCCTATTTAATTTGATTCATGCAGCCATTGCCTTAACCTTAAAGCTACATACATTTACTACCTACAGCCTGTTGCTTTAGAAAGCCCCATGTCTTGCCCAGCCTGATTATCCTCAATTTGTAAAATTCCACATACAGTAATTTTAGTTTATGAGGGTCTGTTAAGTGTGATTGAGAATAAAGGTGTAGAAATACATGGAAATGATAAAAAGCTGTATTTTTGTCTGATTCTCATTTGAACAATTTTCTAAGCATGTGCCCAGAAGAGCATTGGGTTGAAGCCAATGATAGTTATGGTCTGTTGCTCTTCCAACCAAGGATATGTTAACAGAACCTTTTTTCACTATTCTCCTTGGCAAAGGCCAATCAGTTCATCTGTGGTGTCCTCTGCAGCTCCAGAACAAGGGATGAAGTTTACGTCTGGCTGTGCTAGCTAATGTGGGGAGTCCTCTTGACCCCAGATTCAAGCAAAGCTTTGCCTGTCTCCAGAGAAAGATAACTGCCCAGCAGAGTCTCCAAATCTCATGGCAAAATACCCATCCCTAATGAATTTTCTGCTTCCTTTAGAATAGACAGGTTAAGTAATCTGTTACATTCACTAAATAAGAAATTACTCGCAGTAACATCTGCAACATTCTAATCATCTTTCCATATCTAAAATGTTTAAGTCTTTGATCTGCATTGCTGTGGAAAAAGCATCAGATGTGGGTTTTAAAAAGACTGGATTGCAAATACTATCCTGCCATCCAACAATGGAGTGTCTTGGGGAACTCATAACCTCCACATCTCTATTTATTTTATAGGGATAAATGGTGCAGCAGCCGTGGCCTCCAGAGCCATGATAAGCACCTTACTATATAAAATGCCAGGAATACAGAGGTCACACAAGGAGCACTTGAAGGACCCACTTAATAAATATATAGAGTTCAACCTGACAGCAGCATGGATATGATCTTGTTTAATGAGAATTATGTCCCCTCTATCTTCTTTCTGTATATTATTAAGAATTAATAACACACTGCAATTGTTTAATTATAGCATTAAAGAGGTTTTATTTTCTTCATTAAATACATAAGAAATAGATTTTCAATTAAAAATGACCTTTACAACCACGCCGCTTTAAATTCTGTAGATGGGAACGCTGGTTGCAAATTAGATTCTTCTGGAACCTTGTTCTTTGTTCGCCCCCTGATTAGTTTCATAAACTTGGTAGTGGCTGCCAGTTGCCTTCAGCTTGCAGTTTTGTAGCAATCTCAGACTGTGTTCAATCCCCCAAGGTGTTCCGCTAGAAAGGCTGTCAGACTGTTTGGATGGATGTGTTCTTCTGTAGTAGCGCTTTGTACTCATTTAAGAAAACTAGTCTTTAATTTGTAACAGAACTTTTTCAAAATGAAACATTGAATCTCAGGCCTCAGCAAAATCACTGGCGAATGACCCCAGCCTTCTGTTCCTGTCTCATGCTGCTGCCTTCTATTGAGCATAGGAGTGGGTTTCTAAGCATTTGTTCTAGAATCTCACTTTGAGTAGCAAGCTTCAGGTTTTGCTGTATGATGCACTATCATTGAGCTTGTTCTCATTGGCCATCTCTGGATTGTCTCCAGTCCTGTCCTTCTCTCTCCTACTCCACACTTCTTGTTTCTGTGAAGCTGGATCTCCCACCTTAAGGTCCACAGAGTGCTATCTGTGTTACTGTGACTTCCACACATCTCAGTCCCCCTTCCAGAAAGCCTTGCTACATCCATTCTCCACACCCTCTGTTTACCTGAGAACATTGGGTTTCTCGTGTACCTTGTCTGATTTCATCTATACCTCCTCTCCTCTGTGCAGTCACTAAAGACTGCTTGCCTGTTTTTGTTACCTGGTGCCAGCTTCCAGAGAACAAGGATCATGCCCATTCCCAGCTACATAGCGGTTTGTTGATAAGTAAATGTCTCACAGGGGAAAAAAATCAACCTAGTTGACACTTTACTGAAAATAAAACACAGTTTGGTCACTAAAGTCAGCCGCACACTGATGACAGCAGCTGTTTGGTAAAAGCAGCTTATATCTTGTAAATTGAAGGTCATAGTAAATTTTTACAAGCTTGCTACTCAGCAGATTTTTCTTAGGATTATCAGCTCTGTGGTGCTCTTCGGCTTTCTATAGATGGTATATTTTATTCAGAGCTAGACCAGCTCAGAGCTTTCTCACTCAGACCTCTTCTCCTACTACAGTGTCAAAGAAGCAGTATTTCATGTAGAAGTGTGTGTGCTTCTCATATTTCGGGATCATTATATAAACAGAGAGAATGGGATGAGAGTTTGGCTTTGAACTGTAGGACAGGCACACGCATGCATAATAAATTTCATAAGCATGGAGAATTGTACTGAGCATCAGTGCACAGTGCATCCAGGGTGAATGAGTGAGCATCAACAGCTTCACATCTCCTAAACGTATGATATTACATCTGCTGCGCTTTTGCTATTCACTGCGTGGAAAGGACGTGCATAACGAAGATATTATCCATTCTCATTTTGAATAACAGTTCCCTCTCTCTCTCCTCCCTTTCCTCTCTCCCTTCTTCCTCCGCCCTCCTCTTTCCTTCCTCCTTCCATCACCCTCACCCTTCCCCCATCCCTCTCTGTTTAGGTGTTACTTGGAGGATGGAGCTTCAAAAGGTGCCTGGCTCAACAGGTCAAGTATCATTTTTGCTGGAGGTGACAAGTGGTCCGTGGATCCTCGCGTTTCCATTTCCACGTTGAATAAAAGAGACTACAGCCTCCAGATACAGAATGTGGATGTGACGGACGATGGCCCATACACCTGTTCTGTGCAGACCCAGCACACGCCCAGGACAATGCAGGTCCACCTCACTGTGCAAGGTGAGTGCTTCCTGATGAGCTGCTGTGGAGGGCTGAGCTCAAAATGTCTATTGTTAAGATACCAAAAATGTGTGTCTTATGTTTCCAGGAGGGCTGCCCTGTGAAACTTGATATGTGAAATATTTAACATTGATATCAAGATGGCTCAGAAGCAGATACCAATATTCAAAATGTTGTCATTATCCTATGAATCATCTTCTAGATTCCATTAAAGGATAATGGCTATTTAGATCCAGGAATCCCCACTTACAAGAACAAGCAATGGCCATTAATGCCACATTACAGTTTTTGTATATGATATATTACATATCCTCCCTGGAGTCATCTCTGAGATAAATCTTGGGGAACCCGTAATTGGTACATTAAAATAAATACTTAAAAACCCAGAGCAGATAAGTTGAAAAGTGAAAGCCTTGTGAATTGTGGGTGGTAACTGTAAAAGTCACCTTCCCCAACCTTCCTACACATTGCCTTTCTGCTTGCATTTGAGTGACAGTGTGGTGTAGCTTTCTGGAATAACTCAAGTTAGATATAAATACAGAGTCATGGGAAAGATATTTCCCAGTGCCTTTTGCTTCATTGAACTTCAGCGGATAACAGTGCTAGTCAACCAGTAATCTGTAAATACATATTTTTTGAACTTTCGTACTTAACTGTGAGAGCCCAAGTTCGCCAGTGCAAACACCCTTCAAGAAAACATGGGACCATGATCAGAGAGGGTGAAATTTGCATATTTTTGTACCTTACATAAAGTACTTGTCCTTAAGTTTATATGTGTTGGCTGCATGGAAATATTTTGCTCTCTGGATCTCAGAATGATGCAGTGACAGTCATGAGTAAAAGTGGTGTAACGGAATGAATGACGACATGGTCTACTCATGTGTGGGCTTTTCTCTTTGGGCTACCAACTCACTCCCAAATCATGATATGGAAAATTGTTATTAATTGCTAACACTCAGACTTAGCTTAGGCTTGTTGATAGCTAGTTCTTTCTTAACTTAGATTAACCCATATCTATTAGTCTATACCCTGCCCATCCTGCTTCCCTGCCTCCCCCGTGTCTGGCTGGCTCCTCCAGCTGTCTCTCTCTGCCCAGCAGACCTGACTATCCCTCCTCCTTCCTCTGCATAGCTGGTAAACTTTCACCTTTTTCCAGGGTGAGAAAGAGTAAATACTTGGATGACAATGCATACGGCAGGCAGTGAAGATGTGACATTGGCTTGTCCTTTACCACCTAAAGGTGTCCACACTGCATTTCTCAATATGAAATGCATCCTGATTTTATTCTCTACCTTCCCATGTCACATGCCCATGTGTAAACTGGACAAGGGAATTCTTGCCCTTCCCCAGCACCCATTTAATTCCCTTGGTGTTTATTTTCAACTTTTTTTTATTGCAAAGACTATTTTACACAGTTAAGCACTTTTAAAGAGCTTGTCTGCCTTCTGAGATAGTTTCTGTAGGTCATTTGATGATCGTGAACTTACGAGCAGTTAAGAATGAGCTTGCTGAGTGCTCGTCAGTATATTTTGTTCCTTTAGAAGTAGAAAATCCATGCGACTGTTTTGAAGGTATGCCATGAGATCAAATTAAAAGCTAATAATTTTACAGTATTTATGAACATAATTACTTATTATAAGTTGATTGGCATGTGGGCCATTTTCCAATTACAGTAATAAAGCTCATGGAATACATTAATAGGCTTGTCAGTCAACTCAAGAACTAAATAAATGCCATAAAATGTTAATCCTACTTAAGTTACATTTCTTCTCAATGAGCAAAAATAAATGGATATTCATAGACACTCAGGCTTTTCTGGATAATTCTGAAGGATAATCCCTTTGCCAAATGATTTATCTATCCTTCATCCACCAAGATAAAAAACTGAGCAACTGAGGCAAGAATGCACCCATTTCCTCTGTCACAAACCTGTCAACAAACCTCATTTTCATTGGGTAGCCTTGTAGTTAGGAGACCAAGATTTAAAACATTATTTTAGAAAGTAGACTAAAAAATAGAGGTTCTTATAAACACAGAAATGACGTGGGGAATTTATTGCTGCTGTTGCTGCCTTTAAATTATGTATATGATCAAATAGGGCAGTAGAGGAATGAGCACATGTTGGCCCCACATTGAGCACCAATTTGTTGTAGGAGGCTGCTTGTTTGTCTCCTGGCTGCCCAGACTACCAAAATAACTGCAAAGAAACTGTATTAATTAAATCACTGCTTGGCTCATTAGCTATAGCTTATTATTGGCTATTTATTACATCTAAATTTAGCCCATTTCTAGTAATCTGTGTATCGCCATGTGTCTGTGGCTTACCAGGTAAAGTTCTGGCATCCGTTTCTGGTGGGACTACATGGCTTCTCTCTGACTTTGCCTCCTTGCTCTCAGCATTTAGCTTAGTTTCACCCACCTAACTCCATTTTTTTGCCCTATCACAGGCCCCAAACAGCTTCTTTGTTAACCAATGGTATTCACAGCATACACAGGAAAATCTTACAACAAGCAGAGAGGTAAAACTCAGCACATCTGAATTCTAATCCCAAATTTCCCTTAAAAAGTGGATAATTTCTGACTAGAAAAACTATTCAAGTCATTTGAGTTAAACTCATACACCCATGAAATTCAAAGAATGTGATGTCATAGTTGATATTAATATATAAAATTAGCAAATGTGGTCAATAGAAAGTTAATTTTTCATTGATTATATACAATATAATGTGGATAAATTGAAATCTCTAGTCATGTGAATTTTTTGACCATGTGAAGCAATAAAATAAAATAAGAATAAAAATACAAAGGAATGAAAGTGTGACTTCAAGTCACAAATCCCAGTGATGATGCTGGATGATGGGAAATAGGAAATCTATTTATGACTTAATATTTTCTACTTTGAGCATTCCAAAATGGATTAATGAAGGGGTCATAGAGGAGCATGGGTACACAAGAAAGTGAAGACAAACTCACTGAAACAGTGGCTTCTTGTCCCCGAGAGGCTAAGGGAGAAGAGGTGAGAACCTAGGGACCCAAATAAAACACCCAAGCCAGTGCAGCCCGTTGAAGGGACTGTCTTTGGCCTCTTCTGTCTACAGCGATAGCACTATTCCTTTCTCTTTCTCAGTGTGCTCTTTTCACAGCATTTCTGTTCTTCATGTAAAGGAATGGATTCAGTAACCCTCTAGACAATTGCCCTCATCCTTGTGATACAATGAGAAGATTGTACGTGGTGCAAAAATGATGCACAAAGATATTCTGTGTTAAATACTCACTTATGGAATTTGATCTTCCAATGTGGGCCTGGTACCTAATTGCTTTCCTCCTTGTGGCAGAATATCTGAAAGGACACCTTATATTGGCTCAAGATTTCAGAGGTATCAGACTCCCATGGTGGGAAATGTGTGATACATTAAGGCAAAGGTGGCCTCAGTCCCTCTGGCTGCTACATTATTTCTACTTCTTCCTCTTCTGCTGGGTTCCCTGGGCTTTGAGAGTAGAGACTTAGTGGAGATTTCCAATTTGGGCTCTTTCTCCATCTAATGTTTGGCTGTGGGTCTCTGTATCTGATTTTGTCAGCTGCAGATGGTAGCCCCTTTGATGATAATTGTGTAAGGCACCAACCTATGAGTATACCAGAATATCATTAGGAATTATTTCATTGACATGTTTTGGTTTGCGGGTTCTTTAAGGAAGGAAGGAAGGAAGGAAGGAAGGAAGGAAGGAAGGAATCCTTCTTTCTTCTTTCTTTGTTTTGTTTGTTTGTTTGGTTGGCTTTTTCCCATCATGTTTGGTTCTTTCCTAAGTTTCTGGACTACCCAGCCTCTGATTCCTGGCCATTCAAGCTCCCTCTGCATGACATGGGCCTCAAATTTGAGGAGTCATTGGTTGACCACTCCTATTAGAGTTCAAAGAGATCACAGGTTGAAGGTTTTGTGACTGGGTTTTTATCCCAGTCCTTCATCTGGAAGCCTTGCTTACCTACAAAGAATATCTGGTTCAGGCTCCAAATCCTCCATTACTAAAAGTCCTCCTTAGGATCACTCTCATAGAATCCTGAGACTTTTCTACTGGACTAGGTTTCCACATCTCTCCTCACAAAATGACCTACCACTCCAGTTCCCTCTCCCAATACTCTCTCCCTCCATCCCTCCTCCCATCCCTCCTGTTCTCATCCACACCCAACCCCAGTCCACCCACAAATCTATTCTATTGTTCCTTTCCAGGCAGATTCACATGTCCCCTTAGAGGCCTCCTTATTACTGAGCCTTTCTGGGTCTGTGGATTATAGCATGATAACACTGACTGAATAGCTAATATCAACTTATAAATGAGTAAACACCACATTTGCCTTTCAGAGTCTGGGTTACCTCAATCAGGATAATTTGTTCTACTTTCATACATTTACTCAAAGATTTCATGGTGTCATATTTTAACAACAGTTTAATACTCAATTGTGTGAATGTACCATATCTTCTTTATCTATTTTTCACTGGGGGGTATTTAGGTTGTTTCCAATTTCTAGCTATTATGAATAAAGTCCCTGTGACCATAGAGCAGTGAACAAATATCCTTGTGACATGATTGAGCATCCTTTGGGTATATGCCCAAGAGTGGTATAGCTGGGTCTTGAGGTAGACCAATTCCCAGTGTTCGAGGAACCACCATATTGATTTCTGTAATGGTTGTATGTGTTTGTACTCCCAAAAGAAAAGGACCAATGTTCTCCTTGCTGTGCATCCTCACAACATGAGATGTCACTTGTGTTAATTGATCTTAGCCATTCTGACAAGTATAAGATGGAATCTCAAAGTAGTTTGGATTTGCATTTTCCTGATAGCTAAGAATGAGGAAGATTTCTTTAAGTATTTCTCAGCTGTTTTGGATTCCTCTATTAAGGATACCCCATTTTAAAATTGGGTTATTTATATTCTTGATATCTACTTTCTTGAGTTCTTTATGTATTTTGGATACCAGTCTTCTGTCAGATGTGGGTTTGAGGAAGATCTATTCCCATTTCTTAGGCTGCTGCTTTGTCTTATTGACCATGTCCTTTGCTTTACAGAAGCTTCTCAGTTTCAGGAGGTCCCAATTATTAATCATTGCTCTCAGTGTCTGTGCTACTGGCGTTATGTTTAGGAAGTGGTCTCCTGTGCCAATGCATTCAAGGCTACTTCCCACTTTCTCTTCTGTGAGGTTCAGTGTATCTGGTTTTATGTTGAGGTCTTTAAACCACTCAGACTTGAGTTTTGTGCAAGGTGATAAATATAGATCTATTTGCATTCCTCTACATACAGATATCCAGTTAGACTATCACCATTTGCTAAAGATGCTTTCTTTTTTTCATTGCATATTTCTGGCTCTTTTACTAAAAAATAAGATGTCCATAGTTCTGTGGAGTTAATTCTGGGTAATCAATTCAATCTCATTGATCAAAATACCTGTTTTTTTGCTAATACCATGAGTTATTATTATTATTATTATTATTATTCTACATTTCTGCAGTAAAGCTTGAAATCAGGAATACCTCTGGAAGTACTTTTCTTGTTGAAGATTGTTTTAGCTCACCTGTTGTTTTTGTTTGTTTGTTTTTCTGTGTGAAGTTCAGTATTTTATTTTGAATGTCTGTAAAGAATTGTTCTGGAATTTTGATGTGGATTGCACTGAATCTATAGATTGCTTTTGACAGGATGGCCATTTTTACTATGTTAATCCTACCAATCCATGAACATGGGAGATCTTTTCATCTCCTGATAGCTTCTTCAATTTCCTACTTCAAAGACTCAAAGTTTTTATCATTTGGATCTTTCACCTGTTGGTTAGGTTGTCCAACATATTTTATATTATTTGTGACTATTATGAAGGGTGTTGTTTCCTTGATTTCTTTATAATTTTTTCTAATTTGCTGAAAACTTGGAGTCTGTGCTGCCAACTTGACACAATCTAGAGTCATCTCAGAGAAGTGAACCTCAATTGAGAAAAATGCCTCCAGAAAATCAGAATGTAAGCAGGCCAGCCTCTAGAACATTTTCATAATTAGTGATTGATGCGAGAGGGTACAGCCCATTGTGCTGGCGACATCCCTGGGCTGATGGTTCTGGATCTATAGAAGATTGTCAAGCTGAGCAAGGCATGAGAACAAGCTAGTAAGCAGCACTCCTGTTTGGCCTCTTGTCTCCAGGTCCCTACCCTTGTTAGAGTTCCTGCCATGATTTCCTCCAAAGATGGGTTATGGTGTAAGGAAAACAAAGTCATTCCTCCCCAGCTTGCTTTGGGTCATGTGGTTTCATCACATGAAATAGTAACTCTAATTTAAGACAGAGTCCAATATCTTCTGTGATAGTTGAGGAAAAATTTTAGTTGTAAATCCCTATGAAAATAAAAATGTAATTGCGTGCTTGTCACAAAATGGATAACTTACATTTTATATGGGATGGATGAGAGAATAACAAAAAAAATTAGTACAAGCTAGATTTGAATCCAGCAGAGCAAACACTATGTCTTTTAACTTTGTGTCCAGCATCTGTGGTACATGGTGTGATAATACGAGACCCAGTGGTTACAGAGAGCCCTTGCTCTATGTTGTCGTTTGGGGAGACTATGTGGCTTCTGTACTGTCTATGCACTTTGGAAGGACTTTGGTTTCCAGTGTCCCTAACTCCCTGAAGTTGCCTTGGCCACCCACGATTCACCCTGCAGTTATATGCATAACTATCTTAAAGGCTGTCTACGTGGACACAAAACCTGTCATCCTTAGATCAGGCTCCTAGGTCTTACTTTGAAATCTGTGGAAAAGCCTCTGTGACCCCACAGCACTGAGATGTTTTATGTCTGCAAAGTCGACTTCATGAAGATAATGTCAAGATCTGTTGCCAATGTGACATCTTCTCACTGCAGCTTGTATGAAGACTGTGTCGGTTCCTGAATACCTGAGTGTAAGACCCAGAACAATCATGTAAAGGCAGTCACTTGTCATGAAAGGCACTCCAGGCAGTGTGCACTGCGAAGGGAAAAGCTTCCACATGCACCGACAACTCTGCACCCTGCATCCTGCATTACATGGGGTCTGCTCAGTTTCTGAGTGCACCTCAATCATCTCTGATATACCCCCATGAAAAGGACATGGATCCTTCTCTGTTGAACTAATTTCTTTGTCAGTTATCACCTCATGTCCACAGATTCCAAACACCCATTTTCTGGGCACACTGCTTGTCATTTACTTGATGTCTGCTTTTTCAACCCAATTATCACCAGGGACATGTCTGAATGTGAAGAGCAGTCACTGCACCAAGTCCCAAATTCTATGCAAACTGATGTTTTCTTGAATTCTATATTTAAATTCAATCTAATTAAAATAAAAAACCTACCTAAGACGTGGAAAAAATAGACAGTTTCTGATCCTCATTTTAATATGAACTTTTTGTTTATTTCCCTAAGATTTTATGCTGACCAAAACTCCATTAGAACAAACATTAGCTTTTTAAAGTTTTGAAACTGTGAGTGGGGTGTCCACAGAGGTAAGAAGTATTAGAGCCCGTGGAACTGGAGTTACAGGTGTTTGTGAGCTGCCCTACGTGTGCTAGGAATCATACTTAGGTCCTCTGCAAGATCAGGGTATGTCTTAACTGCTGGGCTGTCTCTCTGTCCTCTGTTAGCACAAACTTTTACTGGTCACAGTACTGTCAGCATTTTGGGTTCTGAATCTTCTAGAATTTCCTGTTACCCCTCCTTACAATATTCTAGGTCTTATCTACCCTGATTTAAAAAAAAATCCTTCTTACAAAGCACTATACAGCTTCTGAAACAGCAATGATCCAACTCCTGGAGCCAATTTTTCACATTAATGACTCATCTCTGCTGCCAAAGAGAAGCATGTGGGGGGATCACTTGGGTTTTCAGTTTCAAAGGTTGACGGGTCTTTCACTGTGAGATGTCTTGGTTGAACCAAACCATTCCCATCATGGAATTCAAGGAACAGAGGACAGAGGGATTGAAAGGTGCCTTCCACCAGGACACATCCAATGACTCATATCCACCAAATAGGTCTCATTATTCCTCAAGAATTTCATAATGCTACTAATCATCAAAGGTTTGAACCATCCATGAGATCAGAGTCCTCACGATCTGATCATCTCTAAACAATGCCTTCACAGCCACAACCAGACATGGGCTTCACTAAGCACCTGGATACTTGTCAATCCGATCAAACTGTCCCAAAATCTTAGCAATCTCTTAACCCTTTCTGGAGGATATACTCTAGGTGCCGTAATGAAAACATGTAACTCTATGTTAGAATGGCATAAGGCACTTGTCATGGGCATCTCCGTGTTCTTGGAATGCAGGCAGCAGAATGCACTGGGGGGAGCACTTTCGAGAATCATTTCCAATTTAGATTCATCAATGCCTGCTTAGAGGGCCCAGGAGTCAATTCATGGATTTAAGGCAGTGAGCACAATACATTTTTTTCTGAGCACACTGTGAGATAAGTATCCTGGCAGTGTCAGTCTGAGCGCCTTGTGAAGCAGCTGGCGACTCTCCAGTGCACTGAGCAGCTCTACTCCCTGTCTCTGCAGCTCTGTCTGTGTCTTCATTTTTGTCACAGTGGTCGGGTACAAGGGTTTTCCCTTTTGAGACCATGGCTCTCTCTTCTTTCAGAGAGTTCTACACCGGGATCCAAAACTATAACAATCGTTAGGTTTGTGCTTGGCCGAGACAATGTTTGGCAAATGCATTTGGGAAGACAGAAAATTCAAATACCATGAATTATTAACACTTTTATTATGGAAGGGATTTTAAGTGGCTTATAAAGAAGTATTTATTCTTCCAGAACAAACAGAAGAAATAGGAGCCAAGATAAAGAAAGTGAGAGTGAGATATAGTCAGAGGTGTGCCTACATAGTAAAATATCTGTGTGATTCTATATATATATATATGCATTATGAATATATGTGTGTGTATATATATATATTAGAGTGTCATAAAATATTTAGCACTGAAATTCCTAGCAGTCAGTACAGGGAGGAAAACAAGATCAGTTGTTCATTTCATGGTCCATAAGGTTAAACAGTTTCTTGGTGCCCTGATCGTGTTATTCAGAGGTAAAGAAGCTTCTCGGAGACTCTTCCAGACTCTCATGAAGTCAGGACTATCTCAGCAGTAAGGAAGGCAGGATGCACACAGTGTCAGCCCCTGGGTCATTTATTGCTGGGAAGTGAAAAATTAAATAAGTAAAATTCAATAAGATACCATTTTAATAACACACAGATATCTTTTGGTTATTGTCTTAACCTAGAAATAAATCTTAGAACCTAATATTCTCCAGGTGACCTTCCAGCAGCTCATTTATCTCGGTGATTCTTTCATGTACCAAGTGCAGGTGTCTTAAAACTCTGCTTCACCATCGAGCTTCAGAAAAGCGCGATTAGTGTGGGCATGGATGTAAACCCATGGTGTTTAAAGACAAGCCCTTCTAAACTTAATGCTAACAACATTTTATGAATGTGAAAAGCTTGGCTGTGCACAGTAGGTGCAGTGACAGCGCATGTAGGTACTAGGTTAGGTTGATGCCTAAAGAGCAACCCAGTGCCATGGCCTGCCTTCCCGAGAGGTTCAATTGGGAAGAAAACCTTAGCACTGGAACAACAGGTGTAGACACTGGGTGCATCAAGTCATGGCAGCCCATCCTCTGTAGCAGCCAACACCTCAAACTTTTCTACAAATATCAAGAAGAAACAGAAAACTTACCAGCATGAGGAAAGCATACTAGAGACCCCACGTTCGTGGATGGCACTTACATGACCCCACATTGAAGTTTAGTTTATATACATGGGGATAGGATATTCATGCCCAGGAGCCCAGGTTAGATATGACTTGAAACACAAAGAAATGGGCAAACATTCCTAAAACAAGACAGTAGTTTCACTGTAAAAGCAAACAGTCAAATAGCTAAAAGTTGAAAAATATCAGTTGTTTTATAAATTTGCTGAATGCTATTTGTTTACCTCTAGATCCTTTAAGCATTATAGTCTCGTGTCATGCCAAAAAGATGACATACTTACACAATAAGCTCTTAGACACAAGAAAAGGTTACTGGTTGGTGGATTAACTGTAAGTGAACACTGGGGATGCATCTGCCTTGGCACTCTGGTATTTGTATATAGTTTTCTCTGTACCAGTAACTGTTGGTGATGGTCTGTGCATACCCTCTGCCCATGATGAGATCACATCCTCATCTTTACAGCTCCGTTAAAAAAGTAAAATAGTAGAGTAAGATATGATAGCCTCCCCACTTCCATTCCGAGGTACTTGGACTCCTATGAAATATCTGATATTTGAATAATCTGGGACTTTGTTGTTGGGGTCATGTCAGATACCAATACAGTTCATAAATGATGCCTGACTTATGAATCTTTGGGTAGTGTCTTTTCAGTCCTTTTGTGAACTCTACGTCAGCAGAGCTATCACTTATACCCCTCCCAGTTAACTCAGGTTTATCATCTGCACTTAGAAATTGAGCTCACGTTCTTAGGCAGTGGCATGTTGCATAACTACTGAAATGTAAAACACATGGTTGGCATTTATGGTTTTTCCCTTTCACACTCCACCCTGTGAGAATAGCTATGCCTTTAAGGCAGGTTGCCCAGATCCACTTCTAAGAAACATTCTCTTCTGTCTATTCAAATGCACAGACATCGCTGAAGTGGTTGGTTTAACTAGAACAACCCACAAAAAAAAATAAAGTTAATGGAGCTATTTTTAGTAAAATCTTATTCAAACATTGGTTTTATCCACAAGATAAATTTTCTTCTAAATATTATTTCTTTAATATTTTTGAAAGTAGGATTACTAAACATTAGTTTTCTATAATTGAGATAAAAGAACAAAATTGAAAGAGGACTTTTGCAAAAATTTTTCTTCTGTAAGTGCCGTGATCATTTTTCCCCCACTCAAAAATTAGTTTTTAAAAATTTAAATACTAACAAAAAGTCTGATATAGTCTGATACTAGAAAACTTTTGCTAAAAATCTATAATCTACTAATCACCATACATCAACGACTCTCAACCTTTCGAATGCTGTGACCCTTTAGTATACACAATTCCTCATTTTGCCGTAACCCCTGGGACATAAAAATTATTTCTGTTGATAGTTCATGACTGTAAAGCTGCTACTGTTTTGAACTGTAACTAGTCACAAGTATTTTTGGAGATAGATGTTTGCCAAAGGGGTTGTTCCTTACAGGTTGTACCCAGTGCTATACACAAAGTGCACATGTGTTGTGATTTCTTATGAGTTTAGCTTCCACAGCCCATCTCGAGTCATGTAGCTGAAAGTGAAGGCAGAGAAAACTTTGCAGACTTCAAAAGGATTCTGAATGTACAATGACCAAATCTTAATTCTAGAACAAATCTCATTATGACTCCAGGGGCTGGGGCAGCTTTTGCCTGTGTTGCATCATGTGAGTTCACCGTAGTGTTTGTTGTGAGCACACAACATGCAGCTCAGACCAGGACTACTACCCTGTGCTTCAGAATGTAAGTGCTAAGTTAGTGTATCTGTGGGCTGGACTTTGTTAGAATATTGTAAGTATAGTGCTGCCATTTTATTCTAAATACTTGTGTGAGAAGGGCAACATATTCAGAGTCAAAATATCTGTCAACTCTGACAAAAGGTGAAGATACTTACATCCTGGTATATAAAATGTTCAGTTGAAATTTAATTCTTTATGCAAAACTAAGACACACATCTGCCTCATTAGTATATGATGTTTAGTCCTTAAAACTGATAAAATTATAGTCATACTAATAATTCTTTTAAAATGAATTTCTTTGTAATTTGTTGTCAGTAATGTTTAATTATATACCTACTTATAAACCTCTCTATCCAAAACTGTCAGAAAGTTCCCTAGGTGGTATAAAAAGTGCAGGAAACTGTTACAAATGTTGGTAATCATCTGACAGAAAGAGACATTGGAATGGAGCTATCCAAATTGTATGGACAGACAACATGCAGTGCAGCTCCCATGTGATGTTTTATAGAAGCAAGTGGAGATAATGCAAAATATGTGAAAGTAATTCCTTTGCTGTGGACAGGTTTTGCCCTGCCAAGTCCTACAGCCATTCAGTCCAAAAGAAACACACAGAGGCTTATATTAATTATAAACTTTGTCCTGTTGCTCAGGCTTATTATTTACTAGCTCTTACAACTTGAATTAACCCATAGTTCTTCTCTGTGTTTAGCCATGTGGCTTGGTACCTTTCCTCAGTGCAGCATTCTCATCCTGCTTCCTCTTCATCTGGCTGGTGACTCCCATCTCTGTCTTTCCTCTTCCCAGAGTTCTCCTAGTCTGCTCACCCTGCCTAGACTTCCTGCCTGGCTACTGGCTAGTCAATGTTTTATTAAAACCAATATGAGTGACAAATCTTTACGGTGTACAAGAGCATTATCCCACATCACTTTGCTATCTAGGAACTGCCCCAATAGGGAAGGTCACACTTCAAAGCCTTGGCACCCTTATGAGCTGGATAATAATAGACTGTGGAAGTTGGCAGAGGCAGAGGGCAGTGGGTTTTATCATTTGTAATTAGGGCTGATCAGAAGTTCTGCCCGAGTCTTCCTTCTCTTTAAGTTTTCAGTCACTCCGCTAGAATGAAGTGGCAGGTATCTGGGAATGGGTGTGCAGAGAGAGGGATCGAGATGCAGCCTTCACTCATCTAGAGACCAAAGAAGACGGTGCTGCTGTTTCTGATACCATATACTTCAGAGTAGCATTTGAATCTATTTTAAAGTAGTTACACTTGGGCTGAAGAGAGAACCAAGGAATTAAAAGCCCTCAGTGCTCTTATAGAAAACGTAGTTCCCAGCACCCATGTGGTGGTTCACGCTGTCTTTAACTCCTGTCCCAGGGGATCGCATGATTCTTCTGCCCTCCATGGGCACTGGATGGAAAGGGAGCATAGACATTCATGCAGGCACACACTTATATATAAACAAAATAAAATGAATTTCAAATAAAATTTTCAGTGAATTTTATATTAAACATTCAAGAAATATTTTGGGCCATTAAAACCTTTTAATGGCAAGTGTATATTTATGACAATTTTTGAGACTCGTGGCTTAGAAAGTTTCTTATGCTTAGAACATGGCTTCATGTATGTATGTCTTCTTGTGTATGTGTGTCTGTGTATCTGTCTGTATGTATACATTCTTGTGTGTGTGTATTTTGTGTATGTCTGTATATATGTTTGTGTGTGTACATGCATGCATGTGTGTCTATGTATATGTCTGTATGTGTACATGCATGCATGCATGAATATGTGTGTGTCTGTGTATATCTGTGTGTATGCATGCATGCATGTGTGATGCCTCTGTGTGTGTTAACACTAATTGTGTTTTGCATTTCTATTCTACAATGGTTATTTTTTCACTCATTTTATAATATCTTATTTTTTCCTAAAAAAGGAGAAAAATAACCATGTTATACTTGTCAAATCCCAATGCAAAGTGCACTACTGCTCTGAAAATTTCTGCATAAATAAAACATTACCAAACATTACCTGCCCTTATTTCAAGAAACTCTGCAAATAAAACCAAAGTCAGTAGAATAAATTACCTTCTCCTAGGATCATTGTAACATGATTTCATCTCTGAAATATTATCTGTCTTTCTTTCTCAATTCATATGTGTAATTAAGTTGTTACTGGAGGCTATTAGGATCTTGCTATTTTCTTTAGTTAAATCTTTAATACCAGGCCTCCTATAACCTTTATTTGGGGGGGGGCAAAATAAAATACATGAGAGGACAAAAAATGTTAATTATATATAGTGTGTCTTTGTGGTTTGTGACAAATAAGGATTTACCGTGTGCAGTTTTAAAAAGAAGATGTGCAGAAATGTCCACTGTCAGAGTTTACTTTGGAGAGTCAGGGTGACCTCTGCCTCAGGGTCTGCGGCTCCATTTGTGTCCCCTCTTATCTGTCAATGTCTTCTGAATAGTGACATGGACAGAGCAGTGGAAATACTCGGGGAAGGTGGGCTGTGCAGGCGCTCAGCTGCCTGCTCTCCCACCCAGTGTGTCCCAGGCCCTCTGCCGTCATGAACTAATCTGAAGAGTGTGAGACCTGTGCCTCCTGTCTCTGTGTTCTTAGCAGACATTTCAAATGTTGCATTGGCACGGAGCTCCAAAAGGCCCTGCTCTGTCATTGTCTGAATTATTGGGTAGGAATTAGGGTTCTGAGCCTTTTTAACTCACAAACATGTATGTTAGGACCTGGGAACATGAGGATTCAGCCACGTTTGTTGATTGGGCACAGGTACATTTCTTTCCTCCCTGGATGGCATTATGCCAGCCCATTGCTTAATCTGACTTAATGTAGAGATTCTATCTTTAAGGCATTAGTACCAGGAATGCTGACATAACAAGAAAAATTGAAATTCAAGGGATTAGCCTTGCATTTATGACTCAACTTGCTTATTTTCACTCCGGGTCCTGCATCTTTATCCCCTGCTAATCCCTTAGCTATTCACAAATACAGACTGGTGATTGCACATTGAAGTAAAAAACATAATAAATGAGATACCAGCATTTGACAAAATGTCTTAGCAATGCTGTTTTCTTTGGGTGGAAAAAGAAATGCTTTACATAAAACAGAGTTAGTTTGAAAGGTCACAGCCAAGGGCCTTAGAACCAAACACAAGAAGAGATTTACATTGGAAAGGCGCCAAAGACAGGCAATTAAAATTTCTCTCAGTTCTTCTCATTCTTGCAGTTTTCCCTTAAGCGCATGGATGGAGGAAATGCATTTAAAAGCTGGCGACAGGATGCTGAAGACAAAAGGGACTGAATCCCGAGCCATTTGTCACCACAGAAATCCATTTGTCAAATTTGCACTGCGGCCTGTGTCTGCTCTACTTAGGGATCTCTTCCAAAGCAGCACAGCCCACTGCTGTGGTTTAAATGAACAGGGTCCCCATGACCTCACGTGCTGGGCTTTCCGTCCCCAGCTGCTGCTGCTCTGTGAAGGTTGTAGAATTTTAAGGCCAGGAGCCGCACTGGAAGAAGGGCCGTGACGGTCATCGCCAGGACTCACTTCCAGTACATTCTGTGATTACCTGCTCCCTGCTTTTGCCAAGAAATACCCCAGAAAATGTTTTTAATTTAGTAACTACCCATACCACACCTCTTCATTTGGCTATCTGACAAGCACAAATAACATTGCCTGAGGCAACAGGCATGCCAACCTCCTGCCTGGAAGCACCTGTGTCTCCAAGGTGTCAACACAAGCCAGTGCTCAGGTTTGCAGTGGAAATGTTGGGAAGAGCTGGGCATTAAGACATTTCTAGCAGCTTCCCATTCACCGAACACATTCAGAGAATGTTATGAGTTTCCTTTGTCCGGAGAGAGAGAGAGCCTCGTGCAAGCAAGCCCTTTCCTCTTTCTCTGTGAATCAGGATGCCATTGTTATTGCCCCCATTGATTCCTAGGGATTTCCATTTACCAGGATAGACAATAAAGTTAAACTAAAATATTAGTAAAATTAATTACTTTCTTTTCTCCTGGTGAAATTCTATGTAAAAGGGGTTGTAATAAATTCATACTAATGTTAAGGTTTTGAGCTACACTAATTGGAAATAATTCCATATTTTGAACTCAAATTACTATTCTAAAATTAGAGAAAGCTATTGTACACTGACCTCCGTATACTTCTTGGACCCACCTGCACTCTTCTCTTGCTCTGTGTCTCTACCAAGAGTAGACCCCAGCTTACAGTGTTTTCTGGGTTTGGGGAAGTCTCACCCAGAAGAGGAGACAGGTAGGAAAGAGGAAGTAAACTCTGAGGCCGGTTCTTGCCTCCTCCCTGAGAAACAGGGCTCCTACGTGACTGTGAAGAGCCCCAGCTCTGGCTGGACAGTCCATCCTGCCTTGGGCACAACTCATGCTGGACTAGGGATGGAGCCCTGGGCAGACCTACCCTATGGACTCTGGGTTGCCTATTCAGGGATGTCAACTGTTGCTGTCAGCACCCAAGCTGTCCTTCCCTCTCGCATGGTCTTTGGAGGTTTTCTTCCCTTGAGAAACAGCTCCCTTTTAATTAATACTTGGGTTGTTTCCATTTGGATAAATGACTTCTGGTTGGTAGTGATCGATGGTTTTGGTATCTCCTTCCCATCACTGTTTTCAACAGTCGTGTTACTAAACCTTCTATATAGGCATCTGTTCTATGTAAAGGTAATT
Organism: Bramus lutescens; assembly: GCA_001685075.1. Lineage (NCBI taxonomy): Eukaryota > Metazoa > Chordata > Mammalia > Rodentia > Cricetidae > Bramus > Bramus lutescens. The sequence continues at coordinate 64,828 of LOEQ01005311.1, forward strand.
TATTTTTCACATTAAATAAAAGTATATATTGTTCCTAGGTCTAATAAGCAAACCTAAAAACAAATCTTAAAATTAAGTACACATATGTTGAGAACTCAGCTTTACTAAACTAATTATCAGAAATTAAGATAAATGTAGGAGGAAAGTTGAAAGTATGCATAATTATTAAATGTTGGCATTTATGTGACCCTTGGGCTTCCGTTTATTACCTTTCTGGGTGTAATTATCATTAGCATTTCAGTCGCTTCTTTAATGGATATTTGAGCTACAAATACAATGTGGTAGGAATAGAAAAATAAGTCTTCCATTATATGCCCTGATTGCGACTTAAGGAAAAATCCCCCAAGAGGCCAGCACAGTGTGATTGTAATTTGTTATCTACATGGAAACTGGGGCTGACCAGAAATATTCTGGCCCATGATTTTTACAGCTGCACCTGTGCCTTCCAGGTAAAACATTGAAGAGCAATTGGGGACTTTTCTCTGGCAAAAAGACCAACTGAATTTGGGCAGGAGCTCTGTCACCACAGCAGGAGATGCTTTTCCATGCTGGGTGTTGCTGCAGGTGTTGAAACCCCAGGCAAGATTCCTAGAGCTGGAGATCAGCGAATGAATGGATGTGAAGAGGGACTAGGTGGTGTAATGGCAGGACAGACACAATCAGCAGACCACATTTGATGCAGGGTCTTCGTGATGGTTAGTTTAATTGCCAGTTTCAAACAACCCGGAATTTCCTGGAAGGAGAGTCTCCAAGAAGATGGTGTAGATCCAATTAGCCTGCCTGTGGACTTACCTAAGGGAATTGTCTTAACTCTCTTTACCGGTGCAAGAACACTTGGATAGAACACAGGCCACAGCAGCATCCTTTGGACTCTACAGGAATAGAAGCCATCAGTGTAGTAGACCTTTCTATATTCATTTCTCTCTGCTCTTCACTGTAACTGAATGCTTCAAGACCATACCACTGTGACCCCTGCCCTCCCCTCATTCTGATGGGTTGTAACCTGGAATCACAATTGGAATAAACTCCTGTCTCTCCTACGTTCCTTTGGTCAGGGTCTTTCATCACAGCATCATCACCAATGTTTGCGGCCAAATAATTGGTGGAGAGAGAAATTTAATTATAATAAATGAAAGTCTAGGCTCTTCTTGGAAGTCACTCTTAGATATAATACATGATACAAAGCTGAATAGGCAATGACTTTAATATCCTGAAGGTGCCAAGGAACCGTTGGAAGTGTGACATCACACTGACAGGGGGATGAGGGCTTGGGGACAACGGGGGACAATGAAGGTTCTTCAGCCGTGGGAAACGGTAACATTAGTGGAGTGTGTATAAGATCATTGCAAGAGGAATGCTCAGACATGTAGCTGCAGGACATCATGATGCTGGTGAGGGTCCGAGGGACACGGCTGAGAGCAGCAATGTAGACCTGAGATTCTGAACAACTTTTCCAAATCCAAATAGAAGTTCCTTGATTGCTGCTATATCTCTTATTTCAGATAATGAGAAAAAAGTTTTACTACAAAAAAAGCTCCATATTGGTCCAAGTAAGGAAATTTAACTTGAAATTAATAGATTCTTTAGCCAAAAGTATGTTAAAGTATAAGTAAATTGCAGTGTTTTTTTTCTTTTTTTCTTTTGATAGTTTCTTTCTCCATAAATAAGTGGCTATGGTTTTAATGGTGATGATGATGATGATGATGGAGATGCTTTCTCAGCTTCTAGCAATAAATTCAATTTAAATCTTCTATGGTAAGAAGGAAGAAGAGAAGATAGGCCTAGTGAGAACTTGGTAACAGTGAACAACTTATCAAGGAGACACAGTTTTTGGTGTGTACACAGAGCTAGCTCGACAAGGGAGATCACTACCTGCTTCAGCTCTCTGATAAAGAGGGAACTTTGGGCTTAAGGGGATTCCGTGTGCATCTTTTTCACATGGACCTAGAATAGGAACAGTGTGTCAATTGTTTTGATGTGGGTAGAATAAGTCTATGATGGAAATTCCTGAGGAAAGGGTCCCATTTGGCCAACCACTCACATAGTAGTGTGAGAATTAGTGTACAGATTTTGGAAGTGGGGGATCAGGTGTAGGGCAGAGACGTGTAACTTCTGAAGGAGAGCGTGGGGTAATGAACTGGGATGTTGGTCAACAGGTACAGAAACATGCTGACTGCCAAGCCTGCTGAGCAAAGCTCCATCCCAGGCCCCACGTGGTAGGAAAGAATTGACTCATACAAACAGTGATCTGGCTTTCACATGTGTGTCCCGCTATGGCATGCATGTGTCTGCATACAAACAGTAGATGAATAAATACATATAAAACTTTTTTAAAAAAACTTAAGCACTAATGTCTCATTTACACCTAGTAATTTTCTGAAATTATGCAAAGTTAATGAATTTTGTCAAACTTGCTGCATCTAGAAAAATTCTTCTGGATTAGGCAGTGTGGGAGTCAATTACCCTGGCTTACTAGAGATGCAGATGCTGTGAATTTTAATTGATCAGCTTGACCTTAGCCCTTATGACGTTAGTCTGTCATGTGGTCTGCACTGAGCAAACAGTAGAATGAAGTGTAGTGACCTTGGCTCCAGATATGTTAGCAGACTGGAGTTTGAGTGACCAAGACTGATATGTCAGGCCAACAGGAAGCAGAAAACTCACTGGATGAAACAGATAGCACTCTGACAGCGCGTAACCAGAAATTCTCTGGGTGTTCTTTCAAAGTGCCATAGAGTCATCCTTGAAGCTTTTGATCTACTGAGATTCCTGGGTATAGTTCCCTTGAAAGTCTGTCTAGACAAATGGAAAAAAACAGAAACAATTTTGCTCAAAGGCATTTGTTTAACTAATGAAGAGGCCTTGTGATGCTTGGAATAACTGTCAGCAGGCAGCAGACTTCCAGGGCTCACCTGTTGCCCCGAGCATTGTCTGCTCCACACTCCTGGGAAGGTTTTCCTGGCCTCTAGGGCAAAAAACGGTCTTACTCTTTTAGATTTGGCTAAAGCTTACATGGTATATGCTCAAGGCCTAAATGACTTTGTGTCTGTGATGTACTTCTTTTTTTTTTCGGTTTTTTGAGACTTACACAACAGGAAGGTCTTCCTAAGTATTCAATAATGCTGCTTGTAAAATGGGTTATGATTGAATGTTGGGTCTTGGTATAGTTAATAGATTGCTGTGGACCGTACTGGGACCTGAGGAAGAGGACACTTCCATACGTCTGTGGAGAAGATGCACTGTAAAATGCCTGAACAGAAAAGTACCTGAACATTTAGTGGGAGCAGTGCCACCAAGAATGTACCTCAGGCTAGTTTCATGAATGGTGCAATGCTCCCAGGGTAGCGGTACTTAGCAGCCAGAATGACATCCGTATAGGTATTAAATGATCCTGAGAAGTTCATAGATGAGGAGAGCATGTACAACCACAGTAGAGTGTGCTCAAGTACATACACAGTTAATATAAAAATGTGCACTTACATAGGCTTGATATTCATGAACTTCGTCATCATGCCAATAGCGTGTGTTTTCCAAACTCATGTGGGTTTTGAGGTGCCCTTGTGAACCTAATAGTAGCTGCTTCTATTAACTCTGTGACTTCCTGCAAGTGGGTTTCCAGTTAACTTACTTAGAGCCAACAGCTTCAGGTTACCTTCATTTATATTCAGTGTGGGAGCGAAAAGAAAAGGGATTCATTTAATTAGAAAAATTAGTAACACATCAGCTCAATTTTAATGGCTGAAATCAAGGTTGGATTAATCTTTTTATGCTGATATTAGACCGGGATTGTTATGAAGGAAGGAAAACAGTATATTCCCTCTGTGCTGTTCTTGGGACTATTCTGCCTCTATCATCCGTGGACACAGAATGTGACATGGTTTGTCTGGCACAGAAGGAGTTAATTTCCTACTCAGGTTTGACATTTCAGAATTATGCAGTAGGTTGACCATAAGCACTAGTCCCCAGAGCCAAAAATATCTCACAATCTTCTTATATTGTTGAAATTAGAATGTTATTATTTCAAATTTAACCATTCTTATGTTAATGGCAGAGGATGATGGTATTGTGATCAACCCTTCAGAAAGAATCACTTGGCACTGAGGGATTAGAGGCCCTGGGACAAGCTGGGAAAATACCATCTTGCAAACATTGAGGGGTGTAGATGAAGGCTCCATCTGCCCTCATTTCTGTTTCCTCCAAGGAAACACTTTGTGTTACTAGGCTCTGCAACCATGCATTAATGACTCAGGAACAATGAGCCTTAGGAATGCCAGCTCCTTTTTGTTGTTGTTACTTTGCGTGTGTATTGTCTATTCATTTCTCTTAGAAGATTAAAAAGTGCTGAACAATTAAAAAGAAAACAATTATAATTTGAGTCAGGATAAGATAATAGAAGGAAAAGTCTAATAGGCCAAGAAAGCCCCTGGGCCTTGGATCTTCCTTCCATTAATGCAAGAACAGCATGGAGATATCAGACACAATTATGAGTTTAGAGGTGACAGCGTGCAGGATGCCTTTCTTTTGTTTTGGATAGTAAATAGCAGCAGGTCATGCAGGAAAGAATCATGAGAACGCATGGATGTAGGTTCCAGTGTGCTCAAGCATATTAGTTACTTTCCTGTTGCTGAAATACAACCCTATGATTCATACACCTTAGACCAGGGAGGGTTTATTCAGGCTTATGGCTCCAGAAGGATTCCGTCACCATCATGACAGAGAGCATGGTGGAGTAGGCTGGCAGGCATGGCACTGGAGCAGGGAACTCGACACCCATCACATCTGGTCGGCAGACAGGAAGCAGAGAAGGCACACAGGGATGGCACCACTCATTTAGACCCTAAAGCCCCTCCTCAGTGACACAACCTCCTGCCAGGCCACCCTTCCTAATCCTCCCCCAAGCAGCTCCAACTGTGGGAAACTTACGGGAGACATTCGCATGTAAACCAAGGCACGAGAGAACTATAGAGCATAAAAGAGTTAAACATAATGAAAGGTTAGAGAACATGCTTTTAAATCAAACAGTTAATATATTTTAATAAAAGGTAAGAGAACATGCTTTTAGATGAGTTAATATATTTTAATGAAAGGTTATAGACAACAAGATTTAAGGTAGAAAAAATTGAAAATTATCATAAACTATATAAAGATGTTCAGTCTAAGAGTAAATTGATACAGAGAGATGTGCGCATACCATACCTACTTATTGATCATTAATCTCTCAAATATATATCATTGATCTGTCTACTTTAGTACCTCCCCATTTATCTATCATCTAAGCACTGTGTCTCTATATATCTTCTATTTATCATCTGTCATCAATGATGTATCTATGATCAATCATCTGTCTGTCTATAGATCATCTATCTATACTTATCATGAGTAAGGATCCTATTCCCATTTTTCAGATAAGAATAATTGTAGAAAAGCTGGACTTTTTGCCCAGACAGAGAAGTAGGAAGTAGCAGAGAGGAGCCTGGTCTGCATGTCCTCTGCCTCCCATGCTGCTAATTTCACTGTGCTCCATGTAATTATATGAGAATCAGGTCAGAGTACACAGTGGTCACTAAGGCCTTATTTCTGTCTGCTGAAGGATGTAGTATGCAACAGGCAGCATTCAATTCAATGAGATGCATTGGAGATCTATGTTTTCTTCTCTCTCTCTCCTCTCTCTTTAAATTAATTATTTAATTAATGTATGTATGTATCTTACATATCAACTACAATGGTTTTCATCTATTAAGAAAGTCATAAAATAAACTTCTCCCATCAGAGTGATGTTTAAAGTTTGAAAGCTTGAGAGAAACTCCTGACCATTATTCAAAGCTCCAAAAAGTCTTCATAAGATCTCTCAACCTACTCTGGAAGCTTAGGACGTTCGTAGATAATCCAAATACAACTTTGGGTATAACTTTTAAATGAACTAAATGGTAGACATTGTTGTCAAACTTTATAATTAATTTTGCTACTTAAAAAAATGTCTGGACCTAAATTCCATTCTCCCATGGCTAACACCATCATCTTAGACAAACAATTAGCACCATCAATCAAATTTGTTCATTCTTCTGTAAAATGACAATAATCTGCTTGACTTTGGACTGCTGGTCCTCCATGAAGATATAAGTACTTGATTGACCCCAGATTACAAAACTGGTTAGAACTAAAAAGCCTTTATAAGATATCCCTGCTTGTGAATGTCCTCAGCACTAGAATCAATGTCTGTGAAATATTGAGATTGATGCTGTGTTTAAAGAGATGCACCAGAATTTACCATGGTATCTGGCCTCCAGGGCCTATTCAGTTATCACAGAATGAATGAGAGCCTCCACTGAGTGTCAACTGGGAAGCTTTTTGTGTCTGAGTTCATGGGGTTACATGGAATAAAAGCAATGATGAAGGAAAGAAATTTTTCAAAACACATGATCCTGTCCTCTTCCATCTGTTAAGTTCACTTTCCATCCCCGATTGTAATGTTCTCTAAGCCCTGATCTCATGATGGACTGGACTGAGTCGGTGGCAAACCCCTGAACCACCTCTGTACAGAACAACAGTTGATGATCCCTCTCAAGCATGTTTATGATTTCAGATACAATATATACTGTTTACAGTTATTAAATCTTTCAAATGCCTCCTTAGTATTAATATATTGATTCAGTCTATATGTTTGTGAAGTCTAATTTGTTTTCAAAATCTGGCCAAGGGAGACTTACATTTAGAACTAACAAGATAAATTGATATAGGAGGGTCTTCTATCTATCTGTTGCTTTCATTGGTTAATTAATAAAGAAAACTGCTTGGCCTGATAGGTCAGAACATAGGTAGGTGAGGAATACAGAAGAGAATTGTGGGAGGAAGAAAGCAGAGTCAAGCAGACACCATGCTTCTCCTATCCAAGACGGATGGTTAGACTCATGCCGGTAAGCCACAGTCAAGTGGTGATACACATTAATTTAAGCACTGCCTGGCCCATTATATCTAGCCTCTTCTTTGCTAACTCTCACATCTTAATTAACCCATATCTAGTAATCTATGTATCACCATGAGGTGGTGGCTTACCGGGAAGATTCTAACCCACATCCATCTTNAAGGCTGGCCTATCAAAAGGCCAAGGCAGTTTCTTTATTAACCAATGAAAGTAACACATAGACAGATGACTCTCCTACATCATTAAATCATGTGAACATTTGTGCAAAGTGGAACAAAATAAATATTTAAAGGACTATTAAATGCATGCATCCCCTTTCCAGTTAAAACTGACAGCAGTTACTCTCTTAAACTGCAAGCTCTTGAATATGATGTCAGTTTTGATTGTAAAATTACCCACCTGTTCTAGCTCAGCCATCATCCTGTCCATCCTCAGAAGAGAAGCAACAGGAAAAACACAAAAGAAAGAAAAGAAATTTCTTTTGAGTTCATGTTGTTGGAGGCTACTCATTTGTTCCCAGCTTCTCAAATCCAAAATAATCACACAGAAACTATATTATTTGCTGTACAGTTTGGCCAATAGATTAAGCATATTTCTAACTGGCTCTTACATCTTAAATTAATCCATTTCTGTTCATCTTTGTATCTCCACATGACTGTGGATTACTGGGTAAAGTTCTGTCAGGTGTCTGTCTCAGGCGGGGCTACATGACTTCCCCTGACTCTGCCTACCTTCTCCCAGCATTCAGTTTACTTTTCCTGCCTAGCTCAGTTCTACCCTACTACAGGCCAAAGGGGCTTCTTTATTCATTAACCAATCAAAACAACACATATACAGAAGTACTTCCCACACCAAGCTCAAAAGTGTTTTTTAGGGATTAACTAGTAACAAAACTACTATCATCAATGAAGCTGAGGAGCATTAAATGCTGTGTGTGTGTGTGTGCAAAGGTGTTGAAAATGGGAAATTCAAGACCCTGGTCAGTTTCTCCAAACCCTTCTTCTTCCAAGCTCCTGGAAAATTCTTTGAGGGAGAAAAGCAAGCATCTACCCACAGGAGATCATGCTTGCATGTTACACAGCACACAGCAGTGCCATTAGAAAGTTCTCTGTTAGCAGACTACTTCCTCTAGGACTGTGCCACTAGAGCCTTGAGGCAAAAGTTAATGGTTTTTGAGAGCCCTGCAAGCTCTTTAGAGGGAACTCCAGTGTCTCTCCAGGTCAGAGTCCTGAACGAGTTACTCTACTGAGATTTGTATTTTTTTTAAACTTGAATTGTACTTGTCACCAAAAATTTCACACTTAACACTTTATAAAGAAAAAAAAATACAATAAATAAATGAGGAGGGCCTGGGAGATGACTCGATATGAGAAACGCTCTATGTTTGAGGACCTGAGTTTTAATGCCCAGAACACATGTAAACAGTTGTCTCTAACCCTGCAGCTTCTATGATCTTCATATCTCTGCTGTTGCATGCATGTGAGCCCCCAAATACCCACATGCACACATGTGCACATGCACACACACATCATTAAAAAACAGTTGGTTTATTTACCTGCTGAAAGAAAATAATAGAAATACAGTCTAAGAAAATAGTATTTTGTTTAATGACCACAAAAACACGAATGAATTTATGTAGAATAGAGAGTACCAATCATTTATATGATTTCACAGTTGTTAATAATTGTAATAATGTATTGTGTGGTTGCAGGTTTGGAACGGACAGTTTTAAACTTGGAGGGAGTCCCATTGCAGTTAAATGACTTTGGAGGCTTGCAGAGTTAACAAGACAAGAAGTTGAGAATGTGGTCATTTCCTAGTCTTAACCTCTCCAAGTCATTTGGAGGAGTCCATGCAAGTCCATAAAACACTGCCTTGATCCCTTTAACTCCAGGCAATTTCCTTTACTCTGTGTTTTCTTTTCTGAAATTTCATCTTTCAGTTGTGACACATTTTCAAAACTTTGTTCAGCGTTTTATATTTTGCCATAATTCAGTTTGTAGCTTGGGTTCATTTTCTGAAGAGTTCATATTACACTGGACTGATGGTCATTCTGTAGAAGAGCAGAGGCATCTTCTGTGGATGACACAGAGGAGTGCTCCTGTAGGGGAGTGCTCCCTGTGGGACCAGCTGATAGCTCATTCAAATTCTCTTGGCCCATAATTTTATATATCTTCCCAATAGATCCTTTGAGGCTTCTAATAATGATCAAATTCAATATTCTTTATCAATTATACTAACATATTGACTGTGGTTAAATAAGGGCACTGTGCCTTCTAGACTAAGAAGCAAGGAAGCAGAAGCCAGACCTAGACTTTATATTGAAATCTTCATAGAAATTCCAGCCTTGGGCCATGTGCTTCATCTGAATTGAAATGCGTGAGTGAATGTCAAGACAAGACTGGTGGATCCTAAAATTGACAGAAAATCAGCATCTTCATAAATCCAGCCAGCCTCCTCTTGAGTGTCCTCACTGACTGCCAGGATGGGAGTGGGGAGGGTGCAAAGAGAAGCTGGTTTGAGCTCATAGCCAAAGCCATTTGAATCTAAGCAACCAAGGAAGCAGAATGTGAAATAATCACTTCTCTTGATCTCGTGGCTCTGGGTAAACTGGAAAGAGTTAATAGGACAGATACTTCCAGGGAAATGCTTAAAGGAAAAATCATTTCTCAAATTAAATTTGATAGTGCTTATTTGAATAGAGAAGTATTCATCAACACAGCAATGTTATGAGGTTGCAGAGTTCCCCGTGAGCAGCTTGAATCACAGATTTTCTCAGCTGGACATCAAAGTGCATGAATGATGTATCGATAATAACTGCCATGATTTTCACTTCTACTGATTATATTTACAATGGGCCAATGAAAGAACAGAATTACCATGAAACAATTTCCTTAGTTTGAATGATATAGAAACATGAGTAAAATCCTTTACCTAGAATATTATGACATGGGAGTTCCATTTTTTGGTTAATATGACATATCTCATTGAAAATATACTTTAAAATGAAAGAAGTATTTCTGTACATATGTTGAAGAAAGAAACACTGAGGCGCATTTTGAGTTGTTCATCAATAAATGTTTTGCTTGAGTTGAGATACTTGATCCACATGAGCACCTTCTGAAACATTTCAAGCTAAATATTGGTTTCTGTATCTTTATACTCAGAACACAGATATGGAAAACACCTTTCAGTGAATCCAAAAATGCCTTGGTTAAAGGGAAAGCCCTCTGAGTGTCTTAAGAACATTCTCATTCTGTAGAGATCTGAGTTGTCCAGTGCAGTGTTCTTTGATTGGTGGGAGTAGAGAGGAAATGACTAGAACCAGAAGGGAAGGAGTTCCAAGATGGGAGATTGGACACAAGAAGCATTAAAATGCATGCTGTCTGCTGTCAGACCTCATTTCTGTGTCCTGTGAAATGTGTACCTCAGTAGCAAATGGTTGCATTCAACTGCATCCTGGTGTCATTTTTTTATATATATAAGGTAGAGCTAAAGGATAGGTAGCAAATGCATTGAGCTCCCAATAAATGTGACCTTCCACTAGGAGTCGTTGCAGTACCAGGCTAACTATCAGTCATGGTGTGTACAGTGCCGCTTTGTGATGACTCCGCCCCCTTAAAGGGACAGACGTTCACATATCTTCTGGAGAAGACACTCGCCTCTCTCGAAAGCTCCCACATTGGAAGAGAGGGGAGCTAAATGCCCAGTGCAGCAGTTGGAAGTTTTAGGAAGATTTCTGCGTCTCTAAGTTCATGTCAGTTGACAGCAGACTCTGTTTGTCCTGTGCAGCCACATTATCTTTTATTTAATGCTGTACAGATGCTGACTACCACAAAGCAAGCAACTGTGTTTTGAAAGTAAGACTAAAAATATCAAATATTGTTGTTCATTGGGTAGAATTGGCATGTCAGAGTTATTAATAGTGACAGCCTACAGGGTTATAGTGCATTTTTTGATTAACAATATAAATTAATTTCATTAAACAGTATCTACTGGAGAACTAGTTATTAATAAAAAGAAAGTTCCATCTCCCTGGTTTTGTATATGCTGATGGATACAATTGCTCCCCTCAGCAAAGCCACAATTGCTTTTGCTCCCTGAGGCACAGCTTCAGAGTGGATTTCATTTTGGCTAGATAAAAGATACACTAAAGGACTGTAATATAATACACAGCAGTGTGATGACATGGAGTGATCGCTGTGAGCTCTCATCCTGTGCAGATAGGAACAGCCAAGTAATAAATCAACTTTTATTAAATGAAAGAATGAGACTCATACAAATTATAAGTCAGAAGTCTGCTCTGTGGATTAACTTTGAAGTCAATAAATAATAGCATGCAGATTATATGTATCCCTGACTAATGGAAAGAAAAAATGCTGTGTATACATAGGCATACAGGAGACAGAGAGAAGACATTGAGAAGGTGACAGAAATAGAAATGTATAGATAGACATAGAGAGAGAGTTGGGAATTAGAACATTACATATGCTAGTATACTTGGAGATTATATACATGCACATTTTGAGATCTGACTCTACATAACATAACTTAAGAAAAAAATATATACATATGCATATATTGGAAATAAATTTGGACAGTCCAAAATCTATAGCTGATGACTTTTACTACAGGATTAAATCTTCACCCTAGCCACGGGCTTCTAGGACTTTTCTTTGTGAAAGTCTGAAATCACACTGGTGCTTATTGGCTGATTTGAAGATAATAGTATCAGACATACTAAGTTAGTGAGCTGCCATTAATGTAGAAAACTTTTTTTGCTGAGTTTAGTATTTTACTGTGAAGTACATTTGTCAAAGCTAAAGTCCCCTCTATAGTTTTCAGACAAAAGCGTATAAATATCTTCTTTTTTATTAAGCACACTAATGACTTAAGCAGACATTAAGAAGTTGGTTAGACTCCATCCCAGTGGCCTCAGAAGTCAATAATCACACTTGTGCTGATAGACAGGGCTTGAGTCATAGTGACCTGAAGTAAGATGTGCTTTCTGATCTTTCTATTGGAGTTACGCTGTAGTCTTACATGTTTTAGAACAACTGTCTTCATTTTCATCAAATCTGAAAATCCCCACACTTAAAACCTGGAGATCACAAAAAGATAAACTAAAAATGGAAAATAAGAAGAGGGAATGCCAATAATTCAATAATTCATCATAACAAATGCTCCTTATTCTGATAACATAGCTAATGAATAAAAACGATTAAAAAAATCACAACTTCTGCGTGAAGTTAACCCAGAAAATAATAATAACTTTTTGTATTTTAACTTATATTCAAAAGTGTACCTTTTTAAATTTTTTATTGATTTTTATTGAGTGATACATTTTTCTCTGCTCCCCTCACTTCCTGTCTGCTCCCTTCGGCCCTCTCCCATTGTCCCCATGCTCCCTCAAAAGTATACTTTTAAATTAGCAATAATATCAGTTGGTGGCCATATTATTTAACAGGTAGATTTTTAAAAATAATTTATAAGTCATATGACTTGAATAACTAGCCATGAAAATTTTCAAGTGTAATCAGAGTTGTGCCTGTGAGCACTGAATGAAACACAGGAGTTAACTTCAATGCTGAACTTATTCACTATTTTTTTGAATTTCATATATGAGTAATATATTTACATGATTCCTATCTTACCCTCTCCCTCTCCAATTCCTTTCATTACCCTCCTCCTACATCTCAAATTTATGATCTTTTCTTTACCTAATATCACACATACACACACACGCACACACACAACACTCATACACAGAGAGACAGGTTAGATAGATATTGATATAGATAAAGATAGTTATAGATACAGCTTGCTGAGTGTATTTAGTGTTACTTGTGTGTTTATGTGTTTAGGGCTGACTGCTTAGTATTAGATAACCTATCAGGGAGCAATAAAGCATTCTTGAAATAAAATCAAAATTTACAATGTTTATTTTGAATGTAACTGAAAATTTGTGTAGATACTAAATAGGCATGGATTAATGAGCATAAAATCTTGGTAAATGTTTGTCAATATTTCCACTTATATGCCAGTGCTCATAAATATTCTGGCTATGATGTATGATGGATCAGTCCAGTACATTATATTGAGGCGATTTAAAATGGAACTTAAGAAGCAAACCTTATAGAAAAAAGTGTTTCAACTTTGTTGATTTGTGAACATTTTAGCGCTAATAAAAATCCATGAGCTAACAGGTGTCTTGTATTCAAACAAGCTTCAGTTGACATATGTTCTGATGCATCAAACCATACAGTCACAGGCACTGTGGTACTATTTATCATTGTGGAGATCAACGGTGGGTGGTGGTGGTGGTGGTCCATCATCCTCTGGGCCTGTGAACATTAGCCAGCCCTTTGCCTGATTCACATTTCTGAGTCTGTGAGATAAAATAAGGTTTTCCTTGCTTAATTTTCCCTGTAAAAATAATTATTAAGATAAAATTATTTTGAAGGAAGATTCATTATTATTGAATTTTCTCTCCATTCTTGTGTGTTATGTTCACGAATCACATGTACGGTATCTGTATCTCGTTCCTAGGGAAGGAGCCTATGCGCAGGCTGTCATCAGAACCCTACTGTCACATCTTGTTTAGGAGGAACTGTGATCTTGGTGAGACATCGTGATGATCTTCAGTAATCCAGTCATTTATGCTATAGATTCACCAAGCTACCAATAACCACATATTTATCACTTACTACTACCCAGTGCATGGTGAGAGCTGTTAATTTAGCATTATACTGGAAAACCCCAGGAGCCTATACATTCCAGCAGCTATAGATGTAGGACAAATAGGAAATCAGCTTGTAGCAATCGCCTCAAGATGTTGGAACTTTTTAAGTAGAATAATTCTGCACATATTTAAAGACTTGTTAAGCCAACAAATGTGTTTTCCGTCTTAGCATCTGTATCTCTGGGGGTGGCCTAAATCTTTTCTTCTCTCTGAAAAGTTATTAAAATGTTCAGAGATCCTCATCCTGTAGCGAATTCTGGTACTGTGGTTAGCAGTGCCAACAATGTCAAAGATGTTCAGCCTAAGAAATAAGTGCAGAGTTTGCTCCTTGTTTTTGGATCATTTTAGTTCTACCTACTTTTTCTGGAACACAAGTATTGTTTTTAAACTTCTGTACTTATATATTGATTACATTTTGAGGTCATTGTCCTCATTTGTTGCACAGTTATTTATTGTATGATCTTTTAATATGAAGTCTTAGTCTTTAAATTATATAGGTATTAAGAATTACATCTATGTTTGTCATACTTATAGTTAGACTAATCAGGTTCTTTAGACACACAGAGATTGTATTCTACATAGATAGGTAATATTCAACAACTTCAAAAAATTGTGGAACGTGGCATTTATACAACTTAAAGTTCTGTTGACATGAGACACAATTGCTCCTGGCAGCACTGATCTATTCCCAAGAGAATGTTGAACACTGATGACACTCCACTTGGAGCTTGTTTTCTTCTTGGCAAAATTGGCCTTGGGGCAAGGAACTGCCTTGCCTTTACCACTGACAAGGTACATAGAAATGGATAAGCAGGACACAAGGAAAAAAACTGTCAAATCTTACCAAAACAGGGTAAGATGATTTTGAAAATTTTCCTGCCTCTGAAAATGGTCTGTAAGTTACGCTAGGCCTTAGCCAAAGTTGGTTGCTTCAATATTGCAAACGAGTCTTTGGGCGATTGCCCAGGTAGCCAGTTGTCTCTGTCATTTGCTGTATATTTTTGGAAGTTGCTTGATTGCACTTCCTGCTTGCTCAAGTAATATTATTTCCATTCTCGGATCTTCGATGGGGTTGAAGACTAAATAGTTGTAGTTACTTTCCTCTCATGACTTGGCCAAGTTATTTATTAAACAAGACTTAAACTCAATAGGATAGGATAATTATTGAAACATTTATCACATGTTTCTTGCTTGATATATTTGCTCTTATTGTATATAACTTTGTATTAGGCTTTTAACTCTCTTATTTAAACAAAAAAGGGGAGGTGCTCTAGGAAATCCTACAACCAGAAGCCTTTAACTTGCCTGCCAACTTGGGCATGGCCTCTTATACTATTTATGTTAATGTAAAGCAAGCATTCAGCCTCTTTTCTGGCTGTGGCATTTGGTTATTGTTCTCTGTTCCAGTGTAGGATTTGTGACTTTTGAGTCTACTCCTAAATAAAAAAACCCTCTCTATTCTCAAAAAAAAAAAAAATTAAAACATGTTTTCTGGATTCCACATGGATCTTCAGCAAATCCTCAGTAAGTGTCAATGCTGTTATCACAATCGAGTTTATCCTACAAAAAATTAATGTTGAGCTCAGGTGGATATATAATTGAATCATGTACCTCCCAGTTTTGACAAAACAAAATTTTTGGATTACTAAAACTTTGCTCACCTAGCCAATACAATGACCATGGCAGTGGGCATCTACTTTATTTTAGTTTTAATTGCATACCTAAGTACAACAATAGCATATTATAAATCTTCAGTGTTTTACAGAGTTCTTCTCTCCAATGTATTTTTCCTTGGCACAACATTTAACTAACGTTAATTAAAGAAAACCTTATTTTATATGGAATAATTCTGTGCATGTTTAAAGACAAGTTAAGCAAAGAAATATGCCTCTGTCTCTAGCATCTATAATTGAGTGGACAGCTTAAATCTTACATTTCCTCTTAAAAGTTATTAAAACATGCAAACATTCTTCTCCACCATTAATTAGAGGCCTGCCCTCATTTTCCAGCGCATAGTCAGCTACCCTGCAAGTTAAATAACTCTAATTATTAAAATTCAAAACATTACATGTATCAGTGAATGCAATTAAGATGATTTGAATATTATTAAATGAAAATGAACTATTTCTGTTTCAAAAAACTAAATAAATATGCTGAGGGATTTTTACATTGTGAAATTGCCTCAACAAATAATTGGACAATTCAATATAATGAAATGAGCAAAATAAATAATTTAAAGTCATAATAACAATAAGTAATGGAATTATTTGCATGGTTGTGATAAAGAATAGATTGTATAAATGCCAGGGACTAACGGGGGG
>LOEQ01005311.1:80822-92703 GCA_001685075.1 Bramus lutescens
TTATGCTTTAAAGCTTCTACGTCAGGGGTTGTCACACTTTACTGTAGCTCGGTCGGCTCAGTCCCTCTTTGGCATCCATGTAAGATCACAAATCCCTCATGTGTCACATGAGAAAATCCCCATATATCAAACCATAGAAGCCACATCACATCAAAGCCTCCAGACACAGGATTTCACACTTGGTGGACCAATGTACTGTTCATCTCTAAGAGAAGACATGGAAACTCTGAGTAGCCCGTGATCAGTCTTAGGGTTTAATGCTTGTGTGCACCTCAAGGGCTTTCCTCCCCTGGCCTCGTTTGTACTGTGAATACTCCCACATGTGCTCCATATGAAGGACAGGGACAAATGCAGTCTGGAAGGTGATCATCAGTCACCAAGAGGCTCCTGAACCAGCGTCCTCGACCATTTGGGCGTATGGTGAACTACTTCATCTTTATTATTTTTGGGATGAGATTAGCAGGCAAAAATGGAATATTTTGAATCAATATTCTGTGAAGATATGTTTTCTGCTTCCACTGGGTTTTGTCCTTTATAATTATATATAGCCTAACCTCAGAAAAGGCACATCCCCACACAATTCAAAAGCATTTCCACAAATGAAAATGTATCACATTTAATTGGAATATAAATGTTGCTCTTAATTTGGGTAAATCAGACTCATTACAGATACTGAAGTCTAAAATGCATTTCAAACCCTTGAAGGAACTGAAGCCTGCAATGCACGTGTGCTGCAATGCACATGTGCTGCAATGCATGTGCGCTGCAATGCACATGTGCTGGTGATACTTGTGGCAGTGTTTCTCCAGTCTATTTTGAGAGTAACGTAGTAATGGAATCTTTAGAAATGAATCTCTGGCCATTGATTACCAGTCTTCCTGCTATTGCCTAGTACAAAAACTTCTAAGAGCTGATCACCTCCACAGATCTATCCTATATAAGATTCTCTACTTGTACCATTTGCCTACTTAAACCCTCCATATCTTGAAATTCATTGTGTCATGTAAGCCATAAACCCGTGTTTTCTCCTGTCCACCTGGGATCTGTATACTGTATTGATATTTGTATTCTCCCTCTCGTTCATCTATCTGTGTGTCTATCATTTATCACCTGTCTCTACGACATGCATCATCTATATGTCTATTTGTTACCTGTCTCACATCTGTGTGAGTCATTTACAAAGCAGTGAGAAATACGTTAGCACTTAGCACTGTTCGCAGGCACTGGTTCAGGAGACAAAGCTTTAACGTCTAAATTTTTTGAAAGTTGCCGAATGTCCTCCCTAAGGGACTGTGTGGAGCATCTCCAGCATCTCTTTTGTGTATTCTGGACATTTAGAGAGGCGATCGCTCTTCAGTTCTCACTAGAATAGAACTTTTCGTCTCAATTATTGTAGGAAATGTTTACAATGTTCAAAAACTTACTAGAACATGAAGACTTCTATTTTTACAATAGCTGCCTGACAGTTTTTTTTTCTCTCAGCAAAGCCTGTGATTTTGATGAATATAAACATTTTATGAGATGATCCCATTTTATACAGACTGGGTAAAAATGCATCAAGAGATGAAAAATTCAAAGGCATAGCCATTCTACTGAGAGGGCAGTTATTAACATTCTTGAAAACGGAAGTTGTGAACAAACCAGGGTGATTTTA
Source organism: Bramus lutescens (assembly GCA_001685075.1). Lineage (NCBI taxonomy): Eukaryota > Metazoa > Chordata > Mammalia > Rodentia > Cricetidae > Bramus > Bramus lutescens. Next base: position 82,477 of record LOEQ01005311.1, read on the forward strand.
CAGTGTCAGACCAAGTGTCTCATCTACTCATAGTGTCAGTGAGACCTGCTTAGTGAGTGTCCTCCATCAAAGGCCAGGAGTCAATAAAGACTGGGACATTTCAGAACTTATACATCATATTGTTGAGAAGACGCCACTCCCAACCAAACACTGTCCACTGACTTTTTATTAGTACTGTGAACTTAAAACTAATACACAAGATTTTTCTTTCAGCTGGATTCATGGATAAATTGTGGCTAGTTCTTTAAAATTTAATATTGATTAAAGTTTTTGGAAATTTAGTATTACTAAAATTTGCCAGATGAAACTTTTACTTAAATATGTCTGTGGATAAATATTCCTACAACTTTTATATGGACTTAGCACAAATGTTTGACAAAATTTTGAGTAAAATAAAAAAGGTAAGTGAATCCTTTTGTAGGTCTTCATTTGTAGATTCACCTTTCCTTGTGTCCTTTCCAATTGTCAACACTGCACAGTGAAGACGTTCTGTGATCTAAGGTCTGAACCAATCCCATTAGCATTGTAGGGTTACTATGCTTTTGTCTCTATTTCAGATAAACTCTAAATATAAATTCATAAGATTTACTAGAATATCTCTCAAACTAGGGTTAAAAATAAAGAGTAAACATTAAATATTTCAGTATCATTGTATGTGTTTATCTATGATATTTTTATCTTAATGTGTGTGGGGGCACATTTATAACATATGCATCTTGCATCTGGAGGGCATTAGTCACCATCAGCTCCTTCCTCGTGTGTTATCCACTTATATTTGAGACAGGGTCTTGCAATGAACCTCCATCTCCAGATTAGGTTGAGTTGTCCAGTCATTGATCTCCAGGAATTCAACTTCCCTGTCTCCCTGAGGATTCTAAGTTCTCATGTTTACATGATGTCATAGTTATTTTTCTATTGCTGTGCTAAGACACCTTAACCAAAGAAATTTATAGAAGAAAGAGTTTGGGCGGGCACTTACAGTTTGAGAGGGCTAGAGTACATGACCATCATGGCAGGGAGCATGGAATCAGGCAGGCAGGAGTAGTAGCTGAGAGCTCATATCTGAGCCACAATTGCGAGGCTGCAAGAGCTCACTGGGAATAGCATGACCTTTTAAAACTGTGAACCTCACCCCCAGTGACACCTCCTCTAACACTTTCATACCCACAATCATTGCCAAACAGTTCTACCAAGTGGGGACCAAGTATCCAAACATATGCCTATACTGGCCATTCTCATGGAAACCTCCAAACACTGCATGCATTTTACTGAACATGCTATTCCCCATTGCCTGGACATCTCCTTTTGAAACAAAATGCTGAGCAGTGGTGGTGCACATCCTTAATCCCAGCACTTGGGAGGCAGAGGCAGGTGAATGTCTGTGAGTTTGAGGTCAGCCTGGTCTACAGAGCGATTTCTAGGACAGGCTCCAAAGCTGCACAGAGAAACCCTGTTTCAAGAAACGAAAGAGAGAGAGAGACTCTCTCTCTCTCTCTCTCTCTCTCGAAGAAGAAAACGAAGAAGAAGGAGGAGGAGGAGGAAAAGGAAGAAGAAGGAGAAGAAAGAGGAGGAGGAGAAGGAGGAGGAGGAGGAGAGGAAGAAAGAGGAGGAGGGAGTTGAAGAATTTATCTCAGGACAAGCAGACATGTGATTGTAATTAGAGAGCTATCCTCATCATTCTGTGCCCAGCCAAGAATGCTTCTGTTCCGTTTGTGTAGGCTCCTCTGATGCTTATGTCACGTTAAGCTTCCTTCCAAGCAGTTCATGTTGGGGAGGAGGGGGTGCGTGTTTGCTTCTCGACAAGCTTTTAAAAAGGAAAACCAGAGTAGTGCCAGTCTAATTAATAGTACTAGCTTGCTTTATAGGAAATCTCCACACCTCATTAGTCAGTCTCGTCATTGCTCTGACCAAATCCCTGACAAGAATCATCTTAAAGAGGAAAGGGTGGTTTCAGCTCACAGTTCAGGAGAGGAGACACAGTCCATCACAGTGGGGAAGGCTGATAGTGGGCCTGGCTGGTGACTGTGGTGCCAGAAGCGTGAGACCTTCAGCTCACATTGGCACAGGTCAAGGATACAGTAGATGTTTGATGCTCAGCCACCTTTTTCTCCTTTGTTCCCTTTTGATTTAATCCAGGACCTTAGCCAAGGGGATGGTGCTGTCTGCATTCATAGTTAGGCGTCTTTGCTAGTCAGTACTCAGAAATTCATGGCCATCCTCTGCCACATAGTAAGTTTGAGTGAGCCTGGGAAACATGAGACATGAGAAGATAATAATAAGAAGAAGATAAAATAAAATAAAATCTTTTCCTCTTTGGATGTAAAGAAATAAGGACCATTCCACTGCTGACAACTACATTCTGTTTCCATGTCTTCCTTCCCTTCTTCACTTTTCAGTAAGTTTTAATTTAATGTGGATGTTGCAATCTGAGGCCTCCAATGAGAATAATATACAATTATTCTCATAGGAATCCCAGGTTAATACTATGGGAAAAAACAAAGATAGAATTGTTGTGTCTTACTGTTTTAGGTACTGCTCAAGCCAACAGACTTTCATTGGCTGCTATTCTCAGAGCCTAAAGAACAGTGCTGATTCTCTGGGGAGAAGATGTTTATCTGAATTTGAAGTCAGGAAGTGTCCCTGGACCACTCTGAGCCATTTTGTTCCCAACCTCAATAACTTTAGTTGCTTGATATGTAATTATCAACTGTTTTGAAAGCTTACACACCTTAGGATTCATGCTTGTCCTGGGACTGCTAATGCTTGGTAGTCGTTTCCCAGAAGCATGTAAGTAAAAAAGCTGTCAGCTTCTGACATAGAAACCTATGTCAAGATTTAATTAGCATTTTAAGTATAAATCCTTTCATCTGAGTCTTTGACCTGCTTATTAAAAGCCTTTCTATATACTACATGCTTTATCATATAAAGATATTTTTAAAAAGCATGGTTTTAAACATGGTTTATCTACTTCCACAATGACTATAAACAAGATATTGGTTTGCAAAATAAAAAAGTCTTCATATAACTCCAGAACAAACATAAATGAAAGGAAAACCATACTATTTAACCAGATATTTGGATAATTGTAATGATGCTAATATATGTAATCAACCAAAAAAATTTCCCCTAAAATATGAGCACTCTATTCTCTGGTGTTCTGTGTGTGAACAGGAAACATTCTGTTTGTGAGATTACTTAATCTCTTGTGAACCATTCGCTAGGACATTTATGCATTTTATTCTGTATTTCAGTTTTCATGTGTGAATTGCATGTGTTTTTAATTCACTGGAACTCTCTTACTTAAATTTATATATATATATATGTATATATATATATTACTATATAAACTTAAACACAGCTAGTGTGCGGATTTTTCTTATGGTAAAACAATTGACTGGGGCGGGGGCTCCGAACAAGGAGAAATCCCACAGGAAGCATGGCTTATGTGCATCAGGTCTTTGGGGAGATTTTGCAAGCGGCGTTCTTCTCACTTAGGCAGGGATTCTCAATTTTTTTTCTACTATGAATAATGGACGTTTTCTCCAGTTGGAGCCGCAAGCACCTCACTGGCTTGGAATTCAGGAAGCATAATTAGACTCAAAGCTGAGAAGGAGGATGCCTTGGGGAGTCCTGGCTCTGATTGGCTCTGGAGCTGGGGATGAACAGATGCTGTGGACTACTTGAGGATTGTTTCTTGGATGAAGCTAATTGTTTGCTGTGCTTGTTACTTGGTGACGTCTCTCAAATCACCCAGGTGGGGGATATCAGACTGAAATCACCAATACCTTTATTTTGATGAATTCCCATTGCTGTCCTGTGAGTCTGTTTTGACTAAGGCAGGACTCAAAGCCATCATAGGTTTACAGCAAAAGGTGGGGGTCACACCTTGTTAAAACAGAGATCCTCTGGAATTTGCTTCCAAGTCCTTTGCATTCTTGTCTCAGATACAAAAAGAAGTGTCAATGGGAAGAAATGAAGGAAGATTTTAGACCTTGTCTATGTGCATTTAAAACACCTATCAGCAACTTCCTTGAATCCTCAAGTATCATGGCTGGTGGCAAGTTTCCCGTCCCTGCTGAATGTCATTAAATGTCCTTTCCGATTCCATTTCTTCTCCTGGTGAGTTATTGTCCTGAAAGTGGAGACTGTCATTCGGCCTGCAGGTTCGCATGCCAATACCTTGGGTACCAGAGATCTTCAGAAAGAAACCGAAGCCTTTCATGTGGGGAGACATATACTGTTGATACTGATTACTGACATTTAATTTTGCTCCTCCTCATATATAATACTGTACATTTAACTAGTATTTATTTTGTAGTTCTATAGACCTACTAGCCAAATGCCAAAATTAAGTAAATTAAAAGCAAATTGACCAAATGAGCTAGCGTTTGAGTTGCTGCATGCTTAGTGGCCTGCAAAGCTGTTTCCAGATTATGAGTGTCTACACGGATGTATAGCATGTGCTGTAGGCACGCAAAGCTGTGTCCAGACTATGAGTGTCTACACGGATGTGTAGCATGTGTTGTAGGCACGCAAAGCTGTGTCCAGAACATGAGTGTCTACGTGTAGCATGTGCTGTAGGCACGGTCACTTCAGGAACAGTAGAAATTCCAAGTTTCATATCTCACTAGGAAATGTCAATCTTGAAACAAAGATAAGATTAAAGAAGAAAAGCAAGGTATAGTCTGCAGATGACCCAGAGGAAAAGGGGCCAGTAGTCAACCAAGACAGTGATATATAACAGTGCAGAGCAGGAAGGGGTGGGCTCAAACACTTTCTGTGAAACTTTAGGGGCCCTTCAGACAGACTGAACAATTTGATTTTATTGATCAGTGAAAAACATAAAGAGTGAAGTGTGCTGTGGTTGAGGACACACAAGCGTTTATGAACCTAAGAGAGGAGGGAAAACCATTTTAATTTCATTAACTCCTTTGCCAAGTATTTTCAGAACATTGATCTTGCCGGAACCTTCACTCCCAGCAGCCATCCATTCTGCATTGTTTGTGCTAATCAAACTGATCTGATGTGAGCTTTAAGAAAACTTTTCCTTGAAGTTGCTTTACAAAAAAAAATATGGTTTTGTACCTTAAACTGTCATTATTACTCTGATAGTCAAGAAATGCCATTGCTGGGGATTTCTGTGTGAGGCATTTATCCTGTAACACAGTTTCTTGTCAAGCACAAAAGTATTCCTTTTGTTTTCTATTAACAAAAAATCCAGAGTTTGTAAACATGAAGATTATCAACAGTGGTAGGATATTAATCAATTCTACAGATACTGGGCCTTCCACTATATGGGACAATGTCAAAATCATTTTGTTTTCTATAATATTAAACACTACAGAACCAAGATGTGAGTTTTGTCTTAAAAGAGAACATACACGAGAAAATATATGTCCATGATTAGTAAATCTGCAGCAGTGGTGGTTACCAGGTAAGCATCTGTGATTTTTTGACCATTCAGTAATACTCTGTCAATAGGGAAACTGAGTCCCAGAAAGACTAATATCTTGAGGATGCATAGTAAAAGAACATATTACAGAATTTGTTTACATATGCTATATTATATTAAATATAAGCAAACATTGTGCCAACAAGCACATGACTGCAAAGTGTTCATGTAAATACATACATATGTACTTGGTATTTCACATATATTTTCTCTAATCTTTCAGCCTACAGAGCAGGTAGCTTGCCTCCCAAATGGAACTTCAGAACCTTTTAAAGCAAAGGAAACTGTACACAAATCCCATAGCTAGTAAATCCAAGCCAAAGGCATCCCTTCCCACATCCTTCACTAGTCTGACCTACTCTGGCTGAATACTTTAGGAGTGTTCAACATCCTTCCCCCCTGAAGATGAAGACCTTTCACTCTGTGAAGCATACACCCTGTTATCAAGAAAATCTGGCGGTGAGAACACAGGGATGCTAAAGACAGGTCCCCTTTAAGCATTATTAAATTTCACAGTGTCTGTTTAATTTTTAAGGTACTGAAAGTTTTACACGTTGTATTTGCAAGAACGCCAGCCATGAAAGATTCAGGGTTCTCGTGGGAAGCATTCTCTTCCCTAAATGAAAGAATAAATTCCCTGTTAATGCTCTCAAAAGGTCTTCTGATTGAGGAAGTCCATTCTTCCCTCATAGCACGTGGGCAGTTCCCATTAATAATAAAAGTCCTGTGGGGGAAACCATTCCCAAAGAGGCTATTCCAAAGATGCTGTTTCAGGACGGAATCCTCAGCCAAGGTTTATCTTTTCTCTGGGTTTAGATATGGACAACTTGATCCACTATGTAAGGAATGACCAAGATTTCATCATCAGCTACACTGCTAAATAGAAAGGAGAGGGTGTAAAATCAGTAGATTTAAGTGTCCCCTCCAAGCCCACAGGCTGGCATCCTCTTGATATGGTTACACACCCTCTTCATGTCCATGATGGGCAGAAGGATAGAGTCTAATGCATAGAGGGGCAGTGATGTTGGGTTACACATGGAGGCATGGGTTTCTAAAGGCACATCCTCAACTGTGTTTACGGGAGCACATCTGTTGGGTACAGATTAATTTTCCCCACACATCCTCTTACCCTTGGAAACATCTACAGCTGAAATGTATTTCTCTAAAATGGAGATTGCAGTAGTCCACCAGCTTATCAGCCAGGCAAGAGTCTGTTGCTTCATGTTGTAAACAGATGTAGCCTAAAAAGCAAGAATAAGCATGTGCCCTTAAAAGCACAAGTGAAAAGCAGTTGGGAGGACAGATACTTAGGGTAAATATATGACCTAACACACATACAGAGTAGTCTGACATCATTTCAAATGAGAAAAGTCACATGACAGCATCTTCAGGAAAACACCAATAAATGTAGCAATGGCTAACCAAATGGGAACAAATGGAGCAAGCCATCATGTGGAACCTTTGTTGGAAGTGGTTTGCTCATGACATTACCCTGAAGCATACTGTAACTCTAAAAACAGGTGAGCATGGTCGGAGATGAGTTGGGAAATACAGATGCAGAATTGGTCGGAAGAACTAATTGCTTGGTAATTAGCAGACAAGATGTACTTTAGAGCGAGATTTAAGACTCTATGGAATCTGTGTGCAAGTGTCAAAAGAGTTGGTGACGTCACTGACACAGGAAGAAAGAAATTATCAATAGTATTCTTATCAAAAGCTGAATTTGCTGCAGGGCAGACGCTCTCCTCCTTGAACCACCACTCTCCTTTTCATGTCTCCCTTTTGAATCAGAACCTTTTGTCCATGACAAAAGCTCCTCACAAAACATCTGCATATTTCAAGATCCCATTACCTTAAATTTTCTAGAGAAATGATTCCCTCGAGGCTTGAAATATGCCACACTATAGAGGGATTCTGACTAACCAGAACTCCTTTGAAAAATCCTTCTTAGGTAAAAACTGTGAGCGAAACTCCAGGCGGGTGTGAGTCTGGGAAATAAATTTCTCCTACATAAGAACCTGGCAGCAACTCATCTTTGGCTTCCATGCTTGACATTATTATTGCGCTGACTAAATAAATTGCCTATCACTCTTACAGAATTCCAGGAAGCTTAATTCCAAGCCATAAATTGAATCTAAAAATACTAGTCAATAATTAAATAAATATTAATCCTCTCCACCCATGTAGCCCTCACTGCGGTGATACGTGCATCTTAAAGGGAGTTGCAGCAGCTGCCAGCAGGCAAGCACTCTGTTCTCAGAGCTCTTCACTCCCTTTGAAATATTGCATTTAAGAGTATGAAGGAAAATATTTATGCATGCAGCCGGGATTGAAGGCAGTGGGTTATCATCATATAAACCAGAAAAATAATATTTTGCCAGAAGGTGAAAGACTATTTTTGCAAAGGTCCTTCAAAGTATAAGGCTCTTTCTATATCAAAGTGCTTGGAGTTCATGTCAAAGGAGTTAAAAAACATTTACAGAAGAGAAGCAAGGGATGTCTTAGATTTTAACATGAATAAACAAACAAAATATTTCACCAAGTGCCTTTTCACCCACTGATGCTGGCTTGTCAAAAAAATAGCTCTTTAAACATACTAAAAATAATAATTTTATCAAATCATAAGGGGGTAGCACCAAATATCAGTTTAAAACTCAGGATACTTCCTTGAAATATGAATGGTCTACTTTTCAGAAAATATATTAATAAAATGTTTAAAATTATACACAGTCTTATTCATAAAACAATCATATGAGCTTGAAGGCTATAATCAAAATTCCCTCCCTCATATATGGGGTTTTTTCAAACATAAGCCCTGAAGTATCTCTTCATGTTGAGGTTACATTAAAGGAAAGTGTATGCTTCTGAAACTACAGAGGAGGAAATGGATTGATGTCATTCTATACCCTGGTAAGATTTCCTGCAGAAGTTCCTTGACAGCTTCGGCTCTAAAACATGTTTTTCAACATGGTTCCTCACTGGAGTTTTATTCGTCAGACTAATGTTTCTTAAGTGGGCCGTTAGCAAAGCAAGTTTTAATGCTTTTATGCTTCTATTGCCTATAAACTAATGTTTAGGTTAAAAAAAAAACAGCCTTATTCAATGATCCACCTGAATGTAGAGAGAGACAAAGGCATCCATTCTCTAGGAAAATTGCAAATGTCACATGAAAACACTGGCATTTCTAAGATCTTTTCTTGTGATTTTTATTTTTCCTCAGGGAAGAGAAAGTGAAATTGTTTTTCCCAAAGTAAAAAGAAGATATTCTTCATAGCTTGTATATGAATTAGAAGTCTGTGAAAATTTAGGGATCTTAGACTCTTAAATCTGGGAGTTTCTTGTGTGACTGTTAGGGTGTATTCCATAAGTGTTGATGTTATCTGGTCAGCAAGTTAGCAACTCCACACACTCAGCTAATCCAGCCTAGCTAACTGGTAGACCTCGACTTCCCAAAGGCATTGCAGTCTCCGGAAATGCTGCCCCTTTCACACACAGACTCACTTGCCTGCGGAGAGGATGTTTTCAGCCCTCCCGGTCCTCAGTGTTGAGGGTTAGGAGGGATATCTAGTTTCCTCACCTTGGTCTTTAGCTAGAGACCATAAAGCACCTCTCACTATCATCCTGAACTTTTTATTATTTATCTGATGAAGGAAGGACAACTGGTAAGGTGCCGTCCCCTCTTCTTTCTGTTTTCAACTTTGCTGCTTCCTTTGTTCAAACCCACATATCGTATCTAGGAACAGCATTTATTCTCCAGATACATTATTAAAAATTCCCTAAGAGATGCACGTATTTCATCAATTTCATCAACTTCACTTTGAAGCACCTAAGAAAATTGGCATTCAGAATACAAAACTCAAATGGCAAGAGGAGGCTTTTCCTCCTTTGCCTGAACTATCTCCATGGGGTAAGATTTTCCAGTCCTACTCGGCCGTCTCTGCATGGAGCTCGGGCCAGAGAGGCAGTAGTATATTTTGCTGCAGTTCTTGAGTTATGATATAAAATAGACAGGATGATATCAATCTAGGTCAAAGGAGTTGGTCTTCCCCACTGGACAGAATGAGTACCATCTTTGGATGGAGACCTTTGGTCAAGAAACCCTGTATGATTCTAGTCATTCCTATAATACTAATAAAACTGAAACCACAACCCCTCTCTTTTTTCCATTTGATTTTGTTGGCACTGTAAATTGTGCTCTCCTTGAATTTATACTGCAAAGTCTTAATACTTTGATCCTAATATAGCTGTGTTTGGAAATAGAATATTTATTAGCTTTAATTTAAGATACCCTATACAAGTGAACAGTAATCAGTATGACAGGGACATGCACCAACACAGAGGGACAACTATGTGGCACAAAGGAAAAATATATACATCTATTAGCCTCAGAGATAGCCCTCTCTCTGCCCAAGTCTATCCCCATGTCCTAATCTCAGATGTGTAACCTTGTAGAACATGGAATGAAAATGTGCTATGTGTCAGTCATCTCTAGTGGACCAATCATCTCTCTCCTTTGCACCCTGGAGTCTCTGCTTGGTCTAGGCTATGTAAGGTTTTCTCCTGTTCTCTTGCTTTACTCTCGGGCTTCTTCTTCTTCCTCTTCCTTTTCTCCTCCTCCTCCTCCTTCTTCTTCACCCCCTCCCTCTCTCTTATTTTTTTTTGAGGTAGGGTTTTTCTGTAGCTTTGAAGCCTGTCCTGGAACTAGTTCTTATAAACCAGGCTGTCCTTTGATGTAGGAGGGTCATCTGTCTATGTGTTACTTTCATTGGTTAATA
>LOEQ01005312.1:19226-30111 GCA_001685075.1 Bramus lutescens
TTTGAATGTTTGAGACGGTCAAAAGAAAAGTTATGTGGAATTTCCACAAAAAGATTTATGTCCTACTTTGTTCAGCCAAAATGGAACATCTATATCACATGTCCTTCTCAAGGTTCAGGAACCATGTCAGAAAGGGAAGGCAAGCTTTAAGAGGCAGGTGGGGAGGACGGGAGCGAAGCAGTGTCTTCTGTACAAGACTGCTGAATCCATCAACTCACAGCAGCTGCGGCTGTCCATACGCGGTCAAGCCAGTAACACTGCAGCGCATCAACTCCAGCCCCTAGCTGTGGACGGGGGAGGAGGGGGTAAGGGTATTGTCCCTGGTAGGCTGCCATACTCCAAAGGATGGATCTCACATGAGCATGTGAGCCATACAAACCAGACTCAATGGGTAAATTCTACATAGCTTTTCTTTTGACCATGCAACTCAAACAGAAAAATCCCCTATTAACTTTCTCAAAAAAAAAAAAAGAAAGGAAAAGAAAAACCTTGCCTCTTACAACTTACATCTTCAAGTTCAGTTGCAGCAATTGATGTCACATATCCAGCAAATCTGCTATCACTTCCGCCATAAATTTCTTGGTCATAATAACCTGTGGAATCAAGGCCCACTCCTTGGGCTTCATCAAGAGCTGCCTTCTTGCCTTGAATTTCTCGAATCTGTGCTTCAATATCTGTAAGAAAGGAATACAATTTCACATTCCAAAGAGCTCTCAATATAACGCGTCCCCTTAGATCTTGTCAAACTAACCTTAAATATAGAAAAGTTTATGTAATTTCACCATGGAAGAGGTTAAAAGAGCTGTGCATCTATTTCCTCTCCTTAGTTCCTTCCACAAATGACAGAAACCCAAAGATCTGATTCACTATGCCATCAACTACAACTTATCCTAACTGTTAGAATGCGTTATCAAAATTAACTGAGAAANAAGGAATACAATTTCACATTCCAAAGAGCTCTCAATATAACGCGTCCCCTTAGATCTTGTCAAACTAACCTTAAATATAGAAAAGTTTATGTAATTTCACCATGGAAGAGGTTAAAAGAGCTGTGCATCTATTTCCTCTCCTTAGTTCCTTCCACAAATGACAGAAACCCAAAGATCTGATTCACTATGCCATCAACTACAACTTATCCTAACTGTTAGAATGCGTTATCAAAATTAACTGAGAAACTCTAAACCTTCCCAACTGAAAAAGTAAAGTTACTTTAAAATACGTATTTATTATTGCATGTGTGGTGCATGAGCAGCGAGCAGAGGTCAGAAAACTCCGGAAACAATTGTCTTCTACATTTACATAGCTCCTGGGATCAGACCGAGGTCACTAAGTTTGTATGTAAGTGAAGTGGTGAGCCATCTCTGCCAGCCAGGAAACAGAAAACTGTTGATGACCAGGAACCAGGGCTTTAACTCAGTTATCTAAACTTGCCACTACCAGGGCTGAGCTAGAGACCCAATCAGTGGAGCACCACTTGCTGAGCATTGTGTAATCTGATGTCCAGCCTCATGTATCACAGCACGATCAGAGCTGTAAAATCAATAGTATCAATCACTTCCCTGCCTCTGGCTAAGACCAAGTATAAAACAGGACTGAACTGGGCACAGTGGGGCCAGCAACATGGCCCAGCAGGTAATGGACCTGTTGTTGGTGAGCCACCTCCTTCCACCTCCTAGGTCAGGGCCTATGTGGTTTCTCAACTGTACAGCGGACTCCAGTAGCTGGCCCAAAACCTTCCAGGCATTTCTTTATTNTCTCTGCGGGTTCTTTGAGTCCAGTCTATGCAACAGTCCAGGCAAGAACACTTTTTTGCCCAAATGGCTATCAAATTCCATAAGGAGCCTCTTCGATGCCCATCTTCCTCAGGAAGTAGCTGGTGCTTCGTGAGTCTTGGCGATCTTCGCCATCTTGTCCACTCGAACACTCACACATGGAACTGGCGCTCCCAGGCACTTCCGCTCCTTTATTTTGTTTTTGTCTTCTAAAGTTTTCATTCTAAATATAAGATTTCTTCAAGGTTAGTTAATTTGACAAGTTCACTTGAAAAGTTACCGCCTGCTTATAACTGTTATCTTTGAACTGTTGAAATATTTTGTTTCTCTGATCAACAAAATCTCTGAAAGTATCTTAGTATTCAGGTATTGCAATGATGCTCTACTTTGCTATTGACATTTTTTCCAGGATAGCTATAGCAGGAAAATATATAGGAAAAAATGAGTACACAGAAGGCAAATATGGAGAGGCACCCGTATTTTCTGCTTTTCTGAATGACTCGGATGACAAAGAATACACAAGCTGCTTTGGTTATCTTTTTACTCAAGATGAAGCTCAGTTCACAGATTAAGTGATCTGTCCATACTCACAGAACTAATTAATAGTGTAAGGAAAATAAAGGCAATAACTCTTAACTTCCATTCTTTGTACTACAGTGTGCTTCAAACTAAACAGTTTTAAAATATATAACATATTAAAAATTAAATGAAAGTATCATGGCTTAAGGCAAGTCATTATTAATGTCTTCCATATATAGTGCTCAGAACTGAAATGCAGCAAATTTACAGAAGTTTCCCACTTATTAAATGGAACTAGATGCTTCTTAAATAAACATAATGCATTTGAAAGTCAATGTACATGCTATTGATGAGCACATAAGAAGTGGAGACAATATTACAAAGGACAGTTGGCTACAATTCAATGCAAGATTTCAAGTTGACATCGTTGGTTCCATCTTGTTTCAGCAATTCATAGGTGCCTGCTTCAAAACTTCCCACACTGCTCTGATTCTCATTTCTTCCTGAATTAGATAAACTTTACTCAGTATCCCATATTATTTTTTAATAAAAAATTCCATTCTGTTTATCTCTAACCTGTTTTTTGACCCTGAGTTTATAGGCAGGACTGAGCTATGACTGCATTTCAAAGCTGTGGGAGGCTGAAAATTTGGATCATTTTTATTGAAGCATTCAGAAGATTAACCACATGACCAATGATTTATAACATCAGTTATAAGCTTAGAAACTTCACACAATTGGACAGATTTCACAAATAGCCCTCCACATCAGAACTCACAAGAGCTGTGTTTTTCTACGAATCATTTTAACCAGTATTATTATCGTTAATGGTCAAATAAAAAGAAAACTTACACTGAGATTAACATGCCAGATTCTAGCACTAAACTTTTTATATCTTAGAAAATAAACATGCAGTATAAAAACAGGTCCGTCACCAAAAGAGAAGCAGGGTACTCAGTCAATAAATAAATAAGCAGGTCATTTTCCAAAGAGGAATGCAGAATGGGAATAAAATGAAAATGACCTTGTGGGATGCAAGAAGGCACTTCAGAAGTAGGATGTATTTCAGACCGGACAAAGTGCCAAGAGGTGCACTTAGGATATAAGTACGTTGTTTATTACTATAAATATAATTCACAATGACAATACTTTAACTCAGTTAGCTTACCATAAACTAATTATTTACAACGTATTGATAGAGAGAAAAGGACATACTTTCTGTACATTAATTTAAGTGATCCTCTTTTCTCATCTCAGTTTACAAAGACAGGAAACACATAATAAAGTCAAAATCACTTTATGTCTACTCTATATTCATGTGTGTCACTAAAGTAAAAGATCCTGACAAAACACAACTTACAAAGAAAAGAGGACTGTTAATACTTCCAAGTTACAGCCCAGCACTGTGGAGAAGTCACACCAGCACAATCTTTAAACAGTGGCTTCCTCACATCAACAGTTAATGACAGGGAGAAATACATGCATGCCTGCTTGCTTGTGCCCAGCTTTAGTCCTCCACTCTTACAGTATTCCAGACCTGCCCTGCCTAAGGAATGGTGCCACCCAGAGTAGTCTGCGTCTTCCTTAACAATTAACTAAAACCATCACCCACAGACGTGCCTAACCTAATGCCGATAATTCTTCATTAAGACTCTTTCCAGGAGAGCCTATGTTATGTCAAGTTGAAGCTGACCATTATAGCATTGGTGCATGAAATAGAAACTAAAATAAAGTTATTTCTATTTTCTTTAAACTGCTAAACAATCTAATAACATAATGTGTATAAGAAAAAATATTGAGCATCAATTGATGTATTTATTAACAATATAAATTAATCTAATATAATCGAACTGGTTTAAAGTCAACTGCAACAAAAAATCTAATTATTTTCGCCCCATTATCTTCCTTCACAGCCCTAGTACTAATCCACATTATTTAACTCAGGAATTGTATTCTTTGTGTTCCTCTTAAGACAAAGCAATAACATTGGCACTGACTGTGTTCAAGGAGATTGACACACATTAGAGAGCAAAGGTTTCTGCTTAATATCAATGAGGAGAAAATAGGAGGGCTTTGAGTATCAGGTATGTGTCCATTATGTTTCTGCTGATGCATTGAATGGACTTACATTCAGGCACAGGAGCCTGCTTCCCCACTGCTGAATTCTGGAAGCTGTTCTGTGAGTGGTGGTATACAATCAATCTACTTTCCATGGAGTACTGTCTCAGCCATGCACAGAATGAAAAATCCAGAGAAGAGAGTTTAGGTGCATTATGCTAACAAGATCCAAGTAAGACAACAGGGTCCTACTATTTAGTCAGCAGTAGAGATGACCTAGTGAAAACTGCTGAAATAAATGTGCTGAACACCAGTGGCAGGTGAGGGCACAGCTGGGAAACCAAGTCTGACTGATTACGAAGGTATCCCCATATTCTGCCTCCCCATCTCACAAGCAGTTATTTGGTGTGGAAAGTCCTATAATGCCAACATGTTGTTTTTACTCGTTAATGAATAAATCTATTTCGGTCAATGGCTTAGGGCAAGGTGGGAGTTCCAAGCAGATAGAGGAGAAGAGAGTAGGCAGAGTTAGTGAGAAGCCATGTAGCCGCCCGCAGGAGACAGGTGCCCTGAAACTTTGTAAGCCACAGCCATGTGGCAATATAAAGATTAATAGAAATTGCTTAAAGATATAAGAGTAAGCCAGAAATATGCTTAAGTTATTGGTCAAACAGTATTACAAATAATATAGTTTCTGAGTGTTTATTTTGGTTCTGGGCAGCCAGGAACAAGGAAGCAGCCTCTGTCAAGAGTTAATCAGCATCTCTACCTTCCCACCAACCAGGATGCACAAACAACAAACAGACAAACACTGGGTAATCAGCAAAGACTCAGAAAGGCTGGAGCTGATCTTGAATATATCAAAGAACTTAGTATTCACCTCAGAGAAGCAGAACCTTTAATAACTGTATTAATTATGGATGTTATTGAGACAGATGAAAATTTAATAAAAAGAAGGGATAAAGGATCCTTGCTCATGGCAAACCTGGAGGTTCAAGGCCCAGAGTAACACTTGTAACTTTCAGAATGAAGTGAACTTTCTATTTGTGCACATTTGCCTTGAGAGCCACCAGGTGAGTGATAGGTACACATGACAAAAAGAGTGGGGGTGATCTAAAGTTCTTCATGTCACCTCAGCTGCGAACATCAAAGACCTTGTCTTAGGTAGATTTTCTATTGCTGGAAGAGACACCATGACCACAGCAATTCTTGTTAAGTAAAAACAGTTAATTGGGAAGGCTTACGTTTTCAGAGGTTCAGTCATTATCATCATCATTGCAACATGGTGGTGTGCAAGCAGACATGGTGATGGAGAAGGAGCTGAGAGTCATACATCTTGACCCACAGGCAACAGGAAGTGATATGAGATACTGGGCTTGGCTGGAGCATATAGGGGACTTAAAAGCCCACCCTCACAGTGACATGCCTCCTCCAACAATGCCACACATACTAAATAGCACCACTCCCTGTGAGTTTATGGGGCCAATTATATTCAAACCACCATGAACCTTATATGTAGACATACCATCAGAATGTATGTGTCTTGTTTTGGAAATTTGCATTGTATTTTCTGGATTTGTTTGAGTTGGTTGGTTATATTCAGCCATTGACTCTCCCAATTCTCATTGGAGAGTTTCAGGACTAAGCTGTTTTTCCTGAATCAAATACATACCCCTGTTATAAAAACAAAACTTGATGTAGATGATTAGTTTAAGGAGAACCCTACTTTCATTAAAAAAAAACTTCATTGGTTTATTGCTAGAAGCTTCTATTGGACATCCCAACTACTCAAAGACAAAAGGATCTTTCTTTCTCATTCAGTCACACCAGTGTCACACAAACACACATCCAGAAAAATTTACTAAAATATAGAAGGGTCCCTGCACCTCATTAAATCCCACCAGTGACAGATAGCATTACAGTTGGGAGAATCTTTATTTCTCAAATAAGGCAAACTATGCCTACAACTAGAATAGAAGAGCAAGAAGAAATTAAAAGAATGTCATGAGAAACCTCTAAAATAAGAATTCTTATGAATCTTCTTCATGTCCAAAGCAAAATGGGAAAAGAACAAAGGTAAATACTCAGCCCAGCTAATCAGTGGAGGGAGGTCAGCTAATATGGAGATATGAATCTTAGCTGCACAACACTTTCTTCAGCAATGTCTCATCACAATCCTAATGTAAAGAGAAAGGGACATTACCAGAGGCAGGAAAGGGCAGTAATCACACATCTGACTAAAAATACATAATGATTTGTTTGTGAGAGGTGAAGGAAAACCCCCTACCATGTTTCTCCATGACAATCTAATATAATTGCAGAAGAATTGAGGATTATCCTGTGACCTTTCTTTGACTAGATTCTTGATTATTCACCAGGATTTCCAATGCTGCTTATTACAAAGAATGGCTACAATTTAAGAAGTTTGAGAAGTTTCACAAAATGTCTAAGAAGCATGACTACTATCCCTGCTCAGGAACTGCTGTCTTATGTCATACTAGACTCTCAAACATTGACTCTCTCAGCCAAGTGTCTTATAGATTATTGGATATTTGGCCATAGATCCATCCATGGTCCCTGGTCATCGCTACTCATTATGGAAGGGAATGTTGGATAACTTCAGCAGATGATATTTCTCAGAAGGGCATCTGCTCTAATTCTGGAAAGTTTAGTCAATGAGAAGTGTACCAGTACATTGTTATCAGGTTAGTGGGAAATGAAAAGGCAACAAAATAGTTCCCACCACCACCACATCAATGTATCTCCTCCATTATCCTTACTGCATCTCTTCTGCCAGGACTACCTTTAAAACTTTGATTTTGTCTTTTCTATGCCTTTCAACACTAGCAAACAATCCTTCTTCTGTGGTAAGTAGAGTAATGACATGAATGGAGAAAGGATGAGAAAATGTTGGTTGAAATAAATGGAACTTTTGATGAATTGAGCTGAATGAAGTACAATGGAATTTTAAGTTAGAATTTACACACAAATTATTTGTAGTCATCATGAGAACTTGTAAAATAAATGATGCTCTCTCCTTTCTTATCTGGGAAAGAAAAAGAGAATGCAAGACCCTCCTGCTATCCAGTCAAGTTGAGACAACAGGAATGAAATGGATTTAAGGGCTGCATGCCTGGCTGAACCAGTGGGTGTTGAATTGATTCTCTTTTAGCCTCACTCACACCAAAGACACTAAGAAGAAAAACTGCCTAAGCAATGGCACCTCTAAATTGTCACCCTACATCACAGAAGTGGCAAAGAACTCTGATACTACTAGGTTGAGGACTGTAAACAACTGGTGAAACATTGTGTAGCTTTAAATAGAGCCCACACAAAATTAATAGATATGAATGGGTTTTCTGGATCTCTCTCCTGGCAATTTCACTCAGGTGGGAACCATATGTTATACATCCCTTCCCCTACATAATTCCAGGGTAAATTTGGGAAATAGGAAGTTACATCAGATGTGTCAAGTACAAATGGGCCAAGTCTTGGAGCATTTAAAGCGACAGAACAGAGACCCAGACAGAATGGGTTTCTCTGTCATAGTTTTGCAGTGTGAGAAGTTCAGCATGAAGATCTTAACAGATCTGCTATCTATAAAGATTCACTTCCTGGCAGTCAACCTCCCTACTGTGTGCTCATGGGGGCAGCAGCACTGATGGGTCTTCTATACCCAAAAGCACAAAATTCATTCAGGATGGCTTAGCTCTCACAAGCTAAACACCTCCTAAAAATCCCACTTTCTAATACTTCTTCCTGGATATTAGAATGTCATCACTAGGAAAAGTACATAATCTTCAGTCTAGTACAAACAGTAACCATGTTCTGAAGACTTTGAAACTCCAGAGAAGGCACAGATATTCCCAGTGCGATACACCTTTGTTAGCCTTTTAATCTCTTCCAGATTTTTCTTCCCAACCATTAACCAAGTTGACGAATAACAGCCCCAGACGTCCAGGAGATGTTTCCCTCGGCACTAATAGAGGTGTCGACTGCCCAAGAGCCACAGCTACTCATGGACCCAGCCTCTTTGACTGTCCCCTTTCCACAGCTCATCTGTCAAACACCTTCAAAGTTCCCACTTATCCACATTTATCAATGGCTTTAGGAGAAGGGTTACAAACTTCCCTCTATCTCTCTGAGATCCTCCCACCATTGCACAAGTAATCACGCATTGCAACATTTGCTGGTGATTCTGGGTTATAAACTTGTCCTGGCTGATGCAATAGGTCTGTGACAGTAGACACCGCAGTCGGCATACATACATGGGTGATGGATCAGCAGTAACATTCGGTGTCAAGCCTGACAACCTGAGCGCAGTACCCTCGAGCCAGAAATTGGAAGAACAGAACCAACTTCTGCAAGTCACTGTGTGACCTCCCCACACCAGAGCAGAGTTTCTCACACATAAACATATACTCAATAAACAAATGTAATAAAAAGTAAATCAATAGTTTTAAGTAGTAGTAATTTTTTAATTTAAAAAATTTGCTATTGTGCACAAAATAAACTATATTTACATACAAAATAATTTTTAAGAAACCTTCATATTACCACATACTGGTAATATATAAAGCAAATTGAACCTAAAAGTAACTCTAATTATTTTACATAAAAAGATTAATACTATAAAATGTTCAATTTTGATTTTTAATATGTATTATTAAAATATGCTTTATATGTATTATACAAGTATGGGTAATATATATTAAATTCTTTAAATAATATAAGGACAAAGATGCAATTTTCATTTCTTCCTTTTTATAGCATCCCTCTACAAGAAGCAGTATCTGAAAACACAAGGAACTCTTTAAAGAAATGGGACTATTTAATGTAAAAAAAGACCCAACAGCAGATTCAATATGTTTATGTTTCCATTTCTGTAACTATACTCATTCGTTCTTCTTAGATGCACACTCCTGACTAGACAGTGGTTTCTTGGGTTCACAATAGATCATTGTTTCCTTAGAGTCTTTGTTGCATCCTGTCAGTAGCATTAAGATCGGTGATCATTGCTATGCCAGACACATGATTGCAATAGAATATTCTAGATAAATGAGTAAACAACATTTGACAACTGCCTGTTTCATTAAAGTACCTTTTACCTGGTACCACAGCTCTTTGAAAATAATTTTAAATTTTTATATAGTGTCTTCCGTTGTGTTTATAGTGCAGGAGATGGTGAGAAGTTTGCATAGTTCTTGATTAGAGGACTCTCTAATGATGAAATAGACGATGGCAGACCAGGTTTTGTTCATCTCTCAGTTTTTTCATTACTGTTCTTGACCCAGTATTGAAAATATTCAAATGCTTACAACTGGACACCTGGAACTCTTTGAAAGTCTTCTATACTTTCTTAGCTCCTCCATGTGCTCTCTCTAACACATAAACTTTACTTGAAGCAAGACTTTGTAAAGATGGCTCCCAATCCCTAGACATGACTGTAGAAGGGGGGCAGCTGCTTTTCGGCATTTACCTTGCTCAGGAGTTATATTGTCTCCATGTCATACCTTATGTTATAGATTAGGAATCCATCAGTGAACAATGCAAATAACTGACCTTACACTTTTGCCTCAGGATTAACATTAATAAATAAGTTAATCTTGCAGTAAAAACTGTAGTGAACAAAATACTGCAGAGAACAGAATAATGATGGCTGGAGTGGGAGCACTGAGGACAGAATACAAAACAATGCCATGATTTCAGTATCATTTTATTTCCTTCTAGAAACAAAACTACCACAAGATAGGAGGACTAAAGGCAAAAGACACACAGCCATATTCCTAAAGTTCTTGGGAAATTTCAGAAAAGTGGGTCGTTGTTACATGTTCTTACCACAAAAATGAGAATTTTATGAGGTGACATATAATTATGTTAATAGCTCAACCTAATCAGTCTCTGACACATATATTCTTCAAAACATTATAATGCACATAATGACACACAATTTTAACTATCAACTTAAAAATAAATTAGATAAAAATAAAATTGCACCATTCATTTAACCAAGAGGAATATCAATTAATGTAAATGTTTTCCTACCACTTCTGCTCATACAGGATTCTATTAGGGAAGATTGGTAGTTGATAGAAAGAAAGATAATAGACAGATGGCAGATAGGTAGATAAACAGATAAATAATAAAATATGGAATGTTCAAGAGGAAGCTCTACCCCAAGCCCCCTCTGCCATTTCTCATCAAACCTTGCTGCATCTCAGAAAGCTTGCCAAATGATAACCCCTCCCACACAGATGCTTTAAACTGGGGGTATTTAAAATGCTCCCCAGAAAGGATAAATGTGGTGTAGTTTTCTAGTCTTCCATTCTCATCTCCTCTCAGGGGGCTGGAAAATTGTTCAAGAGCATTTTTATTTTTAAAAACTGGGTTTTTTTCTAATTTGGTTTGATTTGGTCTGATTTGGATTGCTGCATTGGCAGACAGGCTTATTGTGGTACAGAAACTTTTCATAGATAGATAGCTAAATAGATAGAAAGATAGATACATACATACATACATACATACATACATACATA
>LOEQ01005312.1:46215-58127 GCA_001685075.1 Bramus lutescens
CATACATACATACATACATACATACATACATAAACAGATAAATGATAGATATCCTTCAAGGCATACTTCCCAGTGAAAAGCCTTCATAAGAAAATGTATAGGTTCAAAAGTTCTATTCCAAGGATATTAACTGCAGTCTGGCTTTATACCTATCAAGTATATCTTAGAAAAGACTTCATGTGATCAACTTGTGTAGAGCCTTTCTACTTCATGTAATTATTTTTTAAAAATATTTTTAAAATAATGAGATACATTGTTTGGCAAAGCTGCTTGTTTGTTCTTGGCTGTGTAGACCCAAAATAACCACACAGAAACTGTATTAATTAAATCACTGCTTGGGCTATTAGCTCTACCTTCTTATTGGCTAACTCTTACATCTTAAATTAATCCATTTCTATTATTTTAGAATTTACCACAAAGCTCATGGCTTAATGACAAGATTCCAGCTGTCAGCTTGTATCTATTTCCACTGGTGGCTCCATGGCTTCCCCCTGACTCCGCCTACTCTCTATATATATATCTTTTCCAGTCTTGCTATATTCTGTTAAGCTATTGACCAAAAGCAGCTTGTTATTCATTAACCAATAAAAGCAACACATAGACAGAAGAACTTCCCACACCATTTCCCCTTTTCTGTTTAAATAAAAAGAAAGGTTTTAACTTTAACATAGTAAAATTACATATAACAAACAGGTATCAAGCAAGAATTACAGTTACAATATTTATATCTACTTTATCTTTTATTATAACTAAGGAAAACTATAACTATCTATCCTTTAACTCCATCAAAGAAACTAGAAATATATAATATTACTTAAGTTAACAGGAATCACATTTTAATCAGCTTCCAAAGCTCTAGAATTGACAGAAACATCTCACTGCCTGAACAGTCAACCAGAGTTTTTCTATAACATTGGAGCATCCATCTTCAAGCTAGAAGCCCATAGAATCTGCCAGACTTTCCCATGAAGCAGGAAATTTGAAGATCTGTTCTGCCTTGTAATGGCAAAGTTCATCNAAGCAAGAATTACAGTTACAATATTTATATCTACTTTATCTTTTATTATAACTAAGGAAAACTATAACTATCTATCCTTTAACTCCATCAAAGAAACTAGAAATATATAATATTACTTAAGTTAACAGGAATCACATTTTAATCAGCTTCCAAAGCTCTAGAATTGACAGAAACATCTCACTGCCTGAACAGTCAACCAGAGTTTTTCTATAACATTGGAGCATCCATCTTCAAGCTAGAAGCCCATAGAATCTGCCAGACTTTCCCATGAAGCAGGAAATTTGAAGATCTGTTCTGCCTTGTAATGGCAAAGTTCATCAGTTGCTTTCTTCTGTGTCCTGCAGAATGTCTGACAGACTCTTTCATGAAGCAGGAACCCGAAAGGACTGTCTCACTTTTTAAAGCAACTTAAGCATCATTTTTTCTGTGTGTCCTGTATGTCCAGTTCATATAACATAACACCAGGTAGTCCAGGCAAGAGTAGTTTCTTTCCCAAATGGCTAACCAACTCCATAAGGAGCCTCATCTATGCCCATCATCCTCTTTAGTAGATTGGTGCTGCCAGGAGAAGATGTGTCTCATTATCATGAAAAGTTGTCAGTTCTTAAAATATTTTAAATGCCATATTCCATAGGTCTTTAAAAAGTTTGAAGTTTATCAGTCTAGCTGAAATATATCTGTACATCTAGGAAACATAACTAACATGACTACAACTTGAGTATTATAAATGACTATCTATTAACGTTTATTTCTTAATTATATATTGCATTTTAAATGAGTTGCACAAACACAATACCTTAAGAGCAGAAGTATACATATAACAAAACTGACCTTAAATTTTTATCAATAGGGCAAGATACTGTAAACAGTATCCCCTAATTTAAGAAAATACACACTAAAGAGATTAAGAAGGACTAATGAAAATCATTGCAGAGCTTCAAAATAAAAGTGTATCAACTGTAGAATAGAGACATAGATTTCACCACACCTTGTACAATAATACTATTCCCAAATGAGAAATAAGTCTACACCTAGATGATGCTGACATCATAACCTAGTAAAATACAGATATGAAAGAAAAGTTATTCAAGAGTCCCTCCCCCTACATACATGTGCAATGATTTCCCTGGTTAAAGCAGGGAACCTGTGAAAGTGTTTGTGATGGGCCCTTGATACTCAGCTGGGTGTACTTTTATGAGTTATATTAATCAGTCCTAAGCTCACTAAAACAAAGTGGCTGGCCTAAGCTTAAAGTGTCTTTTCTTTACACTAGTTGTCCTAGTTTCACTTCTGTTGCTGTGACATAATATCCTTATAAGAAGCAACTAAGTGGTTAATTTTAGCTTATAATTACCAGTTAAAGACCATTATTGTGGGGAAGCCATGACACATTACATCTACAATCAAGAGCAGAAAGAAACATATTCCCACATGCTTAGTACTTTCTCTGCTCCTCCAAAGTCTAGGATCCCTTGACTAGAGATGGTGCCACACACAGTGGTCTTGGATCTTTCCATATCAGAGGCCAACCTGATCTAACTAATCTCTCATTGAGATTCTCTTCCTATATGATTCTATGCTGTATGAAGCGGACAATCAAAGCCAATCATCATATCACTTTTTGAGCATAGGAAAAACAATAATCCATCCAAATTAAAACACGTTTGAGAGTGAATCGGGAAGCTATTACTAGTCGCACATGCATACACACAAGCACTATGCATACATGCTCACACTAAGGGTCAACTGATCTCTTAAGAACTGCTGATGTTTTAAATCACCACAATGCTAAACTCTTACCCTGACCTTTTCCAGGCTTCACTTCACATTGATTTTTTTTCCAACTATCTGATATAATTGGAAAGAGAGTAAACCCAGAAGGATCCACATTCCATCCATACAACCATCTTTTCAACAAATATCTATTTACTGCTCTCTGAGAGATTTGAATCTGATTATGAAGAATCAGAAAATCCCTTTCCTTCTTCCCACTTCCCCCAAAGTAAAAGAGAAAGCCCCTCAGGGGAAGCCTCCAGCAGCACTGATCTATCCTCAAAATTTTTATCTCTGTTGATTCCAGGCTCAGTTACATCAGAATATTTTACTTTGGGAAACATTGCTTATCAATTCCTTTCAGGATGAAAAGCGTGTATTAAAGTGAGTACCTGAGTTATGCCCCAAGGCAATATTAAACATTCCCTTTCCTACTAAATGATTTTCTGTCAACTGGAGCGCTGGATGCCCTTGGGAAAAGCAGGGATTCATTTATAAAGATTTTCCCTACACAGTCATAAATTAAATCCCCAGAAATCAATGGTATTTAGATTTTTAACGAAGATAGCCAAGGTGTTATCAACAATAAAAAAAAAAGAATCTCTGTTCTTCAGTCAGATCATTTTCAGAAATCTAATTACTGGACCACTGGAAAACCACAGTGTGGTGAGGCCTGTTTAGTAACTGATTCCCAACAGGAAATGTTAAGACAGGAGAATGGAAAGTCTCTCTGAATGTCAATCAGAAAGCTTCCAGTGATTCACTGGCACTTTTAGGCTATGATGTTAAAGATAGTTTATCTCTACAACCAGATGCAAAGAAAGCAGATAAGCGGCTCAAACTGGCTGTGACAATGATCAAATAATATGGTCCACTCACTGCTTTCTGTCATGAATCACAGAGTTTTAAACTATCCACTTAATATCCTCTTATACTTTACAGTCTAATGTGGAAATGTCAAACACTCTAACTGACCAAGGAAAAATTAATCATAAATGCTACAATGCATATACAGGTCTCAATGTTTACAGAGAAGACACCTTCATTGGAAATAGGGTTAGATTCCCAACACCTGCAACTGCAGACAGAATGCCCTTGCTTCCATAGCTTAAAAATAAAATGATTATTTCTGTCACAGGTTGCTGGAAAGGCCCATTGCAAAGGATGACTACCTTTACATGCCCCTTCTTCATGTTCACAGGTTTCTTGGCCAATTGCTTCTCAGTCTTAGGACCACGATTTTGGATACTTGATGGTACATTTTGGGCACACTGATAGAGTAAGAAAAATGTTTCTCAACCCTCACTAAGAGAGTTACTTGCTCAGTGTCTCTGGGCTGCAGCATCAGGCTGAGATTTGTGGTCCTATTGCAGCTTACAGGATTTGGGATAACAGATGGTGCCATTAACAGCCTTGAGGCAGGAGCACATGTAAGAAATAGAGCCAGGGGGGTTTCTGTTTAGCCATCTTTAGGTGAAGAGTGATAACAGTCAAGCTAGGTTTCCAATTTGCCTCCACCATTGGGAGTCTATAGAATTAAACTGGTCTTGCTGTTAACATTTATCCCATCATATAAGTCTCAGAACTAAACAAAGGAATGCCCTGTAAAGTGTTTACTTTGAGAAGGGCCTGAAAAAGTTTTTTTCTTTCACATGATAAGTAGGAATGGCAAGCACTACTATAAATAAAGGCATTAACCAGCTCAGCTCTCAAGCACCACATTTCCTTTTGCTACATCTGTTGTTTGTTTCTGGAAATGTGCTTTTAAGAGTATATGTGCCAGCAGCAAACACAGCTTTGACTGTGCAGGAATTATGACTTCTGTAGACTTAAGAAAATTGTATTTATGTTTTAGGTCCAAAAGGCATCATGACTCCATGTGAAGAAATTACTTACAAAATGAGTCCAATCAAGTTGGCATAATTTGAGAAGCAGAAATGAAGGTGGAACTTGCATCTAGAGATTAAACATACATTTTCCCAAAGTGAACACTCCTATCTATGTGCTGTGTATAACAGCAGTTTGCAGAAGTAAGCAGAACTTTGTATATATTTAGTAATTGAAAAATGTAAGTGTGGGTTGAAAGAGAAAGGAAGGATGAAAGGAGATCAGAAAGTGTAGCTGTGAAGGCATGAAGCTAGCTTTCAAGATAAATCAACATTTCTCATCTCCCATGACTGTGTGTGTGGAGCAGCTACATGCAGACAGCGCTCTACCAAGCTGTGGAGGAAAAAGCATGCCCATAGGACACGTATTCTTTTGATGGCAAGAAACATTTAACAAATCATTATAAAGAACAGAGTGGCAGAGGTGTATCCCTGGGAAAATGAAAGGTGTAAGTTCAGGATAAAACCAGAAAGACTTTCTAAAAGGAAATGGGATTTAGAAAATGAATGATGGTTTACTGCCAGAATAAAAATATTAAGCAAGAAGTAGTGATCAGTGGACAATTAAGCTTCAGACAGTGGCAAAATAAAAGTACATCAAGAACAATGAACATTTTCAGAAATCTGTGCAGCATTGCAGACAAAAGTAGAGAGAGGTAACTGGTTAAAATCAGAAAGAATGGGGTTGAGACAAGAAGAAGGTGTGACATCCAAGTATATTCCGGGTGAGAAAACCAACAAGCATGACAAGATAAACAAAGGTCTCAGCTGGAAGAGACTAAAAATTACCCAGCATGTCACTTTTGGAATGCATTTGTTCAGCTTCACCAAATGCTTAAAAATCTCTTAATCAAGCAGCGTAGATGAGAACACAGTTATCTGTTCTATATGTAGCTAAAAGAGTGGTAATGGGAACATCTTAAGGAAAATCCTATGTGGGAGCTAAGATTGCTAAGTGATATATAGGCTTCATTAAGACATATATCACTGGGCACAGGCACAGTCTCTCATCTCCCCATGAACACAGCATCAATCTCAGAGCCTGAACTATCAGCCACACTGCATCAGCACACTGGGAAGAGGCACCAATGAAGGGAAAGAAGGGAGGATGAAGGATGGAAGGGAAGGAAAGAGATGGGAAGTGGGGAAGAGAAGAGGGCAGGGAATGGGAAAACAGGGAAGAGGAGAGAAGGAAAATAGAGGGAAGAAAGGAGAGAGAAAGGAATAGAAGAGGGGAAGTTGGAGTGTACAAAGAGATGACTGAGAAAGAAGGGAAGTAGAGGGAACAGCCACACAAAACAAATAACAAACAGAGGTCAAATTTTGTCCCAATAATGCAAATTTAGACAAAGTCACAACCACTAAAAGTCTAAATGACCTCTCCCAGTTTCTCATTTCTGATCTAAATATAAGGAGTTTAGAAATTACTATGTCTATTTCAGAAATTAGTAAAGGCTAAGATAACTGAAAAATGATATTGTGGGACTGTAGAGGGCAGAAATTAAAGTAGAAACATTCCTCAAAATGCAAGCATATGTCCAGAGGGACAATTCACCAATGGAAAGCTATACAGAGATATATCCAGACAGATAATGAAACAACAGGAAAGCTGTACAGGAATGTGTTCAGATGGACAACTCAGCAATGGGATCTATCTAGACAGGAAAATGCAGCAATGGGGAACTTCTTATTAAGAACCGTACAGCTTAGCACCATCTTGATAAAAACACATCTATAATAATTTTTCTTGAATTCTAGAAATTAGTGTGGACAACAAGAGAAAGAGAAACACCATGGGACTGTAGTCTCAAAGGGGCCATGGCAAATTTTGTGAGGTTTATCACCAAGAAATCTCCAGGGTCTCACAAAGAAGAGCCAAGAAAGAAGTTGTCTGGACACTAACCAGGGCATTGTAAGAATATCTGTCTCAAGGCACAGAAAAAGATTTCTTCACAGTAACATTCGTGCTCTCCACAGAAAGCTGTTTGGCCAAAATAGAACTCCAAAAGTTTTCCCCAGTGAAGTGGGGAGGAATTTGTCCTCACTAGAAATCTATCTCAATGACTGGTCCTCTGTGAGTTTCAATAAAGTGGAAAATGCCAATGCACTGCCGTACAAGTGAGTAGTTAAGGTCAGGAAAGAAGACAGTCCGGGACAAACAGAAGACAGACACCAATGGAGAACATTTATGAAGGTCACAACTTTAAGATACAACCTCATTATATTCTGAAGCATCATCAAAACCTCTCAAGGTTCCCCCTCCCTATACTCACATTCCACTTAAAAAGTCTAGCAAGAAATATCACATCAGTGGACCAGGGATGTGGGACTCCCCTCTCTATGCTATAAATATGTCCTATTACCTTTGGTTAATAAAAAAAGCTGCTTTGGCCTATAGCAGGGCAGAATATAGCCAGGCTGGAAGATATAGAGAGAGAGAATAGGCAGAGTCAGAGAGACACCATATAGCTGCTGAAGGAGACAAATGCCTGGAACTTTTACTGGTAAGCCACAGCCTCATGGAGATACACAGATTAATAGAAATGGGTTAATTCAAGATGTTAGAACTATTTAGAAATATGCCGGAGTCATTGGCCAATCAGTGTTTTAACTAATATAGTTTCTATGTGATTATTCGGGTCTGGGCAGCTGGGGACAAACGAGTAGTCTCTGTTTAGAGACTGCGGCTGGAAATACTGAAGAACTCTTCCAGTTGTGTATTTATGGGTCCAGATCTGAGAGTCAGGGATGGGAGGATGAGATGCTAAGAAATTTAAGACATATCCATCACTTACATTACATCGCGCAATGGAAATAGTGTGACTTATGAATAGCAAGATATCTTGCATTCAGGGTTTATATACTTTGGTGGCCAGACATATCCACGTGGCCTCAGTAAATGGCATGATAAGACAATTTATAGGGCAAGATGAAGCACAGTCTACAGACAGAAAGTGACCCCATAACTAGCCACAGACACTGTTAGCAGAATTTTCAAGGGGTGGATACTCTTCACCTTTTTACAATTCTGTCCTGATGCTGCCTGATCCAGGCTTTACTTCATTGTGTTTGTAATTGAAACTTTGATAACATCTTTGTTTGTAATTGGCCTGCTTTTTAATTTTTATTTTTCTTCATTCATTCTTGTCAGATATCTTGTGTCTAAGGATTCTTCATCTTCCACCAGGTCATCCTATTTGTTACCAAATAATTACTTCTAATAATCTCTTAGTGATGCTTTCCACCCTGAGCTGCCCATTGTATTGTCTCCTTTTTCATATGTAACTGCATTTATTTCAGTAGTAGATTAGCATTATCCAAAACATGAAAAGAATCCAAGTATCCACTGAGGAATAAGGAAGGCCAAAGAAATCATAAATATATAAATTTTTTAAATTATTCAAATTTTAAAAGGAGATCCTGACATCAATGAAGTTAGATAACATGTTATACTAAGCAGAATAGAGCTCAGGCTAAAAATGCTTCTGATTTCACAAAAGGAAAGATTCTTTTGAAAATCAAATACAATAAATTTTATGCTTTGTGTATGAATTAGTCTCTTATATTTTCACTTATCTTTGCAAACAGATTATTTTTATTTACTTGCCAATTGACAGACACCACATTTATTCTATAACTTGGCTATTGTGACAAGGACTGTGATCACAGATGTGACACACTTGTGTATTATGTTGACTCTTTCGTTCACTTTGGGTGTACTCCTAGGAGTAATATGGCTAGATTACAAGTTATGTTTATTTTGGATATGGGAGAAAAGCCTGGACTGTTTTCCATAGTGTAACTAATTTGCCTGTGATCCAACAGCATAGAAGTCCTTTCCCCTCATATCCTCACAAACATTGGCTTTGTACTGTTTGGCAGCTGCACTGACTGGAGATGAAATTTCAATGCAATTTTCATTTGCATTTTCATATATATGATGTGGCTATGTTTATTAGCCACTTCTACTTCTTTTGAATGTGTTTATCTCATTTTCATTTACTTACTGAACTTTTGCTTTTGGGGTGTTTAATTTATTGATTACAATACCCAGTTGTATGAGTAGCTGGCAAACATTTTCTCCATTCTAAAATGTCTTAACACCCTTGATAGCTTAGTTTCCATTGTTTTTGATTTTGCTTGGTTTGATTTGATTTGGTTTTGCTGTGCAAAAGTTTTGGGGTTTAAGGAAAACACTATTGCCAAATCTTCTTTTAATTTTCTGAGTTCTATCTATGAAGTCAGTGTCTACGTCATCAGGTATTACGTTTTAAAGTTACAGGTAATGCATGCGTGTCTGATGCATTTTGACGTGAATTTTATTCAGTTGTGAGGGTAGAGACCTAATTTCAGTCTACTCTAAACACCACTTTCTAAGGAGGCCTTTTTCCTAAGTGGACACCTATTGCTGAACCTGTGCGAGCTGAATACAGATGTTTTATGCCACTCCACAGGTCTATACAGCTGCCTTTGTGCTGGTGCTGTGTTCATTTTGTTTCGTGTGCTATGCAGTATGGCTGGAACTTGGGTAGCATTGATACTTCTAGTGTTGTCCTTTTCCACAGGAATGCTTTGCTGATTTTGAGTATTTTGTGTTTCTAAATGAGTATTAGGATCATCATTCCTATTTATGTGAATAATGCCACCGAAATTATTGTGAGGGTTGCACTGGACCTGAAACCATTATAACAATATTAATTCTGCCAATACATGGATATGGGAGGTATTTCTTTTTCCTAATGCCCTCCAAAATTTATTTCTTCAGCATTTTACTGTCGTTGTTTCAGAGGAACTGAGCATCTTTTAAATTTAAGAACATGTATATTTTTACTGTGTTGTAAAGGATGATATGTACAGATATGATTTAAATGATTTCATTGCTAGCATATAGAAAAGCTACTTACTCTTTTTGAATGCTTATGCTTGATCCTATTGTTTTTCTGAGTAATTATCAAATATAAGAGTATCTTGGGATTGAGTCATTTGGATTTAAGATAATATAATCTATAAATGGGTGTAGATTGAGTTATTATTTCATGTTTATTTCTTTATTTTTCTCAGTTGCATTGAGAATTTTTGTAGCTTTTTCCTTGAAGTTGATTCATGGTGGGGGCAGGTGTATGTATATGGTATTCTTGGTACTGCAGTCTCCCCACACTCAACCTAAACAAATCTGTGCTGAGTATCAATGTCTGAGTCATCCACTTTTATTGGCTCTGACTGTTTTTCGGGGTGTTCTCTTGCTTAGCTAAAGGAGATGAGGACATCTGGAACTTGAAGAAATAAAACGTGAAAAGCGCCTTCTAATCTCCTACTTGAATGGCTTGATGACAAATCTCTTCTAATATGATTTTCCATAGCAGTACTGTGGGGACCCACATAAGAGATTCTGCTTCACACTGACTGAAGGTCAGACAGCTTAAGTCTACTCTTGCTCTTTCAAAGGTATTGACAAGAAGTCTGACTTAAGGAGTGGTTACAAACAAGATATCCTGACCTAGGGTGTGGTTAGTTGGTAGTTTGGATATTAAGAAGACCTGTAAAGGTGAATCCGCTTCACCATGACCAAAGATCAGAGAATTCAAACCTATTCCTGCTCCTTCAAAGATATGAGAGGAGGTTTGAGCCATGGAATAACTGCGTAAAGAATGCTTGGTCTAAGGTGTGGTCGTTAGAAGTCCTGCCTAAACAACAGAATACTTAACCAAAGGATATAGTTGCATGATATTTAAATACTGAAGCCAGTAATTGTTCTGTTTGTCTGTTGTGTTATATTAAATCAGTCCTCTCAGCCCTCTTCCCCCCCTTTTTGGATTGGGGTATATAAGCATATGGAAAATAAATCTGGGCATATTCAATAGTCAGTATTTACTGGATAACCCTCCCAGTTCTATCCTATGTATCTGTATTTTTTTCTTTCCACTGTTCCTCCTACCTAAGTTTTATAATTCACATTCCCATACACTGGAACATGTAAATCCCATGGATACTGGCCCCTGACAGATGTTGAGCCAACATGTGACTGACACAGTACCACGAAGTGTGTGCTTGCGTAGTACTACACTGCTGGTGGAGCTCACCTAGGCAGTGATTTCTCTGTTTGTTAAGCCCTGCAATGAAGAGATTATTCTCCTCATCTTTCCCCCAAAATTTTCTGTAGTATAATATGTAAGGTTCTACAGAGTCCATTTGGTGTTGCTTATATTAATATCAATATATATATATGTAACAATAATAGGTATAGAAGAAGAAATCATGAATTTGAGAAGTCAGGAAGACATGGAAGTAATTGAAAATGGGAAGGGAAGAGTAGAAATGATGTAAATATAATAGTCACAAAATTCTTAACAATAATTTAAAGGAACAGAAATAAAAGAAAAAACAGGAATACTAATACAACTGTCATTGATTTGGATGCTGTCATTGTGCTGAATATATTGTCATTTGTAACAGAAATAAAGTTGAGCTTTACTTTTATAGTTCAAAAGATTATACTAACCATGCTTTAAACCACAAAGAATTATAGTTCATAATGCCCAATTTTTAACTTGTTTTATAGTCCATCAAGATGGGAATATCACCTTAGGGTACAATTTATTTTCCTTATCATAAAATTCTGCCACCATTAGAAACTTTATATAAATAAAAAATGAGACCCCTGCAGAGGTAATGAGAACAAACTCATTCAATCTTCCTTCTGATGTGTCATTTTGGCTCTTTTGACAGTTTAAGATACTAAATCACAATCAATTGCCTTTAGCATAGGAATGAAAAATGCAAGCGTTAAGAAAATTTCTTCACATGACATAATTAATAGCGTGCAAAGACTCAAGTCAGTAGTTTATAAAATGTAAGAATCTTATCTGAAAAGATGCAGAATTACAAAGCATAAGAAGCATATGCCACTAGGTTGACTGAGGAAATGGGCTCACATGCTCCCTGTTTTGTTTTGCTTGTCATCTGAATTCTTTTACTTTTAAAGGAAATATAATTGCACCTAGAGAGACAGATAGGTGGTTAATAGCACCTTTTGCTCTTCAAGAGGACCTGACTTTATTTCCCAGCACCCTGGCTGGGTAGCTTACAACTACAAATCCCTCCAGTTACAGGGAGTTCAGAATCCCATACAACTTCAGAGGACACCCCACATGCCAGACATTCACACGGATACACACATGCATACTTGATAGATGATAGATAGATAGATAGATAGATAGATAGATAGATAGATAGAT
>LOEQ01005312.1:58160-80251 GCA_001685075.1 Bramus lutescens
GATAGATAGATAGATAGATAGATAGATAGATAGATAGATAGATGATAAATAAATCTATCTTGTTTAGTAAGAAATCAAAACACAAAGCTTATTCTGAGTTATAAAGAATGATCTTAGTCTTCTTCGGTGAGTTCTAGAAGTGATAATTTGCTCTCTAGGCACAAACGACTTTGTGTGTAAAAAGTAGGAGGCCAAATGGGAAAAGGAATACAAAGATATAGAAAGCTTTCTAACTGAACCATTGAATTTGGTTCAGCCAATTATGAAGATGTTTTAACTAAAATTCAACACAAAAGCATTGCAACACAAATGTGTAAATAAAAAAGTGATTTCGATATAGGTATTTTCTTAAAGTTTATTTTAATTCTGATAATATTAAATTTGTTAAATATATTGATGCACAATTAATAAAACTTCAGAGAGAGAAAGTGGGGTTCAGCCTGAAGATATGAAAGGAAAAAGCCAACCACTAGCTCTTACTTCAGCCTCAGACCAAAATGGCAATCCTGCCTCTGGGAATCTAAGAATGAGCCTAAGCCTGAGAGCTGTCTCCTCCCATTTTATAATTATCTCTAAGGCTGAGATTAAAAGTGTGCACCACTGGGATTAAAGGCATGCACCACCCAGTTTCTATGGCAACTAATATGTCTACTGGGATTAAAGCATATGGTACCACTGCCTGGTCTGTAAGGCTGACCAGTGAGGTTGTTTTACTCTCTGATCTTCAGGCAATTTTTATTTATTAAAATACAAATGAAATGCTACATTTTCCCTTTTTGTCTAAAATTAAAAAATAAGGCTATAACTAATATAATAAAAACTATATATATATATATAAACACAGTAACTATATACAATATATACAGGTAGTAAATACATCAAGAATGTCTAGTACATTTCCATACGACAAATTCAGATAAAATATTCCATATCTATCCTATCTTGGTGAGTCCAAAGTCTTGTACCTAATTTNTTTTACTCTCTGATCTTCAGGCAATTTTTATTTATTAAAATACAAATGAAATGCTACATTTTCCCTTTTTGTCTAAAATTAAAAAATAAGGCTATAACTAATATAATAAAAACTATATATATATATATAAACACAGTAACTATATACAATATATACAGGTAGTAAATACATCAAGAATGTCTAGTACATTTCCATACGACAAATTCAGATAAAATATTCCATATCTATCCTATCTTGGTGAGTCCAAAGTCTTGTACCTAATTTACTTTCTATCATGATTTGCTTCCTGTGTCAGGTCAAAAAGAAAAGCTATAACTCTCTAATCTTCAACTCCTTCAAAGTCCCAAGAAGGAAATAACATTAACTGAGTAAGCAGGAAGTGCAAACAAGCAACTTACAAAAATTCTGAGTAATAATAGTGATAGCTGGCTACCTGGACAGTCACTCAAAGTTCCTCTGCAACATCAGGGCATCCATCTTCAGCCTACAGGCCTAGTATATCAGACAGATTTTTCTGTAAAGTAGGATATTCTGTAGGGCTGTCCCTCCTTGTCCTGACAATGTTTGGCAACCACTTTCTTTTGTGTCCTGCTTGTCCAATTAGGACAACATACTATCAGCAGTCAAGGCAGCAGCATTTTCTTCCCTAATGGCTAACTTTTGCCACAAAGAAAATAAACTCCATATAGAGTTTCTTATATGCCCATTATCTTCTCTGAAGTAGATTGATGCTGCCAGGAGCAAACATGTCTCATTGTCATAAAAAAGGGACTACCTAGGTTATTAAAACATCTTAAATGCCATATTCTGAAGATCTCTGAAGTGTTTAAAGATGACCTATCTAAAATATATCTTTTTTTGACCTTGAAAACAGAACTAACGTGACTATAAACTCGATTATACTAGGTGGTTAACCACTAATGTATATTTCTTTATTATCCTAAGCAGCTGGTAATAGTAATTTTCAAGGACTGAAAAGTCACATTATAATGTTAAATGAGCTATATAGGTACAATATCTTGAACAAGATTAGAAATGTATGTACAATATGTTTTTAACAAAATTGATCTCAAATTTATATCATTATACAAAATTTCAATACAATATACAAAAGTCAAATCCAATGTAAAGTATTAAATTAGATTCAATAATCTACCTTTTTATCTTATTGTATCTATATCCTCCCCTTTTCTTTTCAGAGTGGATTCAAAAATCTAAATTTTATCTTGTCATATCTATATTCCTGTTTTTTTCTTTTCAAAGTAAGAACCTTGATTATAATTTCCTTTGTTTAGCTTTAATTTTGAACATTATCCATAACAACTTGTAACCAACACAGTAAACAAAGACAAACAACTATAATCCACTCTTTGGTAATGTGGGCGTAGTTTTCTAGGTTACTTCCTGCTGATAGGGAGCATTGATAATCTTATGGAGACCCAAAGAAAATTAAGATTATGGTGAAGTCCTAACTGGAGTATTCTGTGGAACTGGATTATCTCAGACAGCAGTCTTGAGATAGAACTCAGAGGAAACTGCAACAGAGATGCCCTAAAATGTTGGATCATCTGACCCATCTGCTCCTATTGGAGATTTTTCAGGGGGTCTTCTTTTATCAAACCTTATTTTATTAACTAAGAATGAATCCACAGTCTCTCATTTCCTATGGAAACAAAAGCAATACTTCTTCAAAGGAACATAGCTTTTGACTTAAATTTTAAAGTCAAGGCACTTTCAAAATATATAGGCTAGATTAATCCAGCATCATTTATAATCAAACATCCTTTAGTAGCTGTCCTTCCTCAGAAGTCAAACAATTCAAAGACAACACAATAACATACAGTATCCAGATTCTATGTGGTTATTTTTCCCCCATCTTTACATGGAAGCTAAGTTGGGGCTAATGGGAGCTGGGAGCACTAAGTGCTTCTCTCGAACTCAGGTGACTAGGTTTGGGTCCCATTTCCTAGAGTTGGAATTCCAGTCCCAACTCAGGCCTAGGTTGGTGACTAAAAGGCCTCAGGTAAATGGCTCTTTTTTTTTGTAAAATTGTGACCCAAAAGTTTGTCAACAAGTGATGCGCAATTAATAAAAGCTCAGAGAGAGAAATTGGAGGCAACCTGAAGATCAAAAAGCAAAACCCTCAGTCCAAAATGGCGATACTGCCTCCAGAAATCACAGAATGAGACTGTGCCTGAGAGCCATTTCCTCTCATTTTATAATCCTCTTTAGGGCTGGGATTAAAGGCTTGCACTGCCGGGTTTCTATGGCAAACTAGTGTGGCTACAAGGATTAAAGGTGTGTGTCACCACTGCCTGGTCTGTGAGGTTGACCAGGGGGACAGTTTTACTTTCTGACCTAAAGGCAAGTTTTGTTTATTAAAATACAAATGAAATTCCAATGCAATATATAGTTAGGATTGAAACTGAAGACTGCAGAGAATTATTCCCTATATTGTTGGTGTATGTGTGTGTGTGGTAAGTTGGCTGACTAGCCATGCTAAGGGATTTCTCTATCTCTGTTTACCCAGCAATGGGGTTAAAAGTATGTATACAGTATCTGGAATTTTAATGTGGATTCTAGACATCAATCTCAGATCTCCATGCTTATGCATAAGGCTCCTTATCAACATCCCCCAGCCACATTAGTTGTTAGCAATAATGCACCCGACAACACTAGTACCCTGAGTACACTAATAAATTAGCTTTTTTCAGCATAGTCTCTGGTTAAAAAAAATGGTTATACTTTGGGACTTTAGAGATAATAACTAGGCATAAAATTTTTCTTCAGACAGGATGGTCTATCATAGACCAATGGAACCACTTCTCTCATTCCAAAACTACACTTACTATTAACAAGAGAAAAAAATCACCATAACTGATAAAACACTGTAACCCCACACATTTCACAATAAAAGAAGTTATGCATACTGCACAGTGTACATTAAATGTACAAAAAGGTCAAAATTATTACTTTATTTGCAACAGAACATAAACATTAAATTCTAAAACCTAAGTGTTTTTATATTTTACCATGGAGAAATGCAGGTGGTCCACAAGAAATCTCATGTGTTATTTCCCAACAACCCTCCACCTGCACCACTTTCCTTTGTTGCCATGCATGTCCTTGGCTCATACATCTGAAGACTCAGTTTTCATTGGAACAAATTTCTCAAGATATCTATTACTTTAAGTCTTCTGTCTTATTGTACTTGTGTTCCATCTGTATGTCAGTAGCTCCTGATTAATTTCATTACATGGCCCAAGGGTGAAGCAGATGTTTTTGTTGATTTTATTTATTTGTTTTCATCTTAGTGCCTTCTGTAATACAATTCACAAAATGGAATGCTGTTTGCCTATCATTAGTAACAAAGCATTATTAAATATATTCTCACTTTAGTATCTTAGAACTTCTGAAAATGCATCTACTTAGTAAGACTTTAAAGATCTAGTAATCTATATGAATTATGGTTTACTTAGCACAGTAATGCAGCATAGTTTTTATTTTATATTTAATCTATAGATGATGAAATTTTATGTGTATGAGGGTAAGAACTCTTAAAATGGAAGACAGGAGCCAGGTCACAGCTTAGCTGTGCCAAGCTCTAGAGATTCTATTTCTAACCCATGTACCATTTTATCAATAAAAAGAGAAAACACACGATTGCCATTTTATGGATAGAAAAAAACTTTCAGTGAACTTCCTAAAGGAGGGCCTTCAGGAAGTAACTAGGTTTAGGAGAGGTGGTCACAAGAATGAAATTTACATGATGTCATTAAACCCTTAAATATCTCTCTCTCTCTCTCTCTCTCTCTCTCTCTCTCTCTCCCCTCTCTCATTTTCTTCTGTTTCTCTGTCTCTCTCTCTCTTTCTCTCTCTCCTCTCTCATCTCCATGTCCTTTCCAAACATTTACCAGAGAAAAATATATAAGGAAATAACCCAGAAGAGAGTCCTAACCAGGAATATAACTATGTTGCCCTGCCTCCCTTCTTGGACATCTCATCTCCTCAGCTAGTAGGTATAAATGTTCATTACTTAAGCCACCCAATATATGGTATTTATTAACTTAAACTGACTAAGACGTGGTTATTTAATTAGGTTCTATTACCATGCAAGAATGGGATGGCAATTTTTCACAAAAGAATGGTCAAAACTAACAACTGAGACCATCAGAAATTTAATGTAACTTATGAGAAATTCTTATGTATCAATGTAAGGAATAAAAATTGATAAAAGGTTCTGGAAGAATAATTTGTTGACATTCACTATAATGTAAACTGTACTTACCCTGAGATCAAGTTACATTATGACAGCAAGATATGTGTTCCTGTCTTAAAATTTGTAGTAATTTCTGGCATGTGAGAAAGATATGCAAAAGAATATTAATAGGAGTATTCTTAACAGATAATTAAAATAAGTTGTGTGTTGCTGTTGTAGTTTTCCAGTGCTTGGGATAAACTCAGGACCTTCTGAATGCTAGGTATTTCTGCCGTTAAGCTATACCCCAGCCCTTACAATGAACATTTTTTGTGTTTATTTACTCTATAAATAGAATGTACTCTTGATAGTCAGTCAAATGTATCTATTCTTTTTTCCTTCTGATCTAATATGAAATAAATATGACAATTTAAATGTATGAGTTACTTCAAGATTTGCAGGGTACTTCTTCACAATGAGTCAGTCAGATCACTCAGTCTGCGTCTGCCAACACTGTGGTCAACCATTCCAAGTACGTGTTTTCAACAAGCTAACACTATGAAGTTTGAGTCAACAAGAAACGAGGACTGTGAATCACAAATTAGTAAATGCAATTGCAGGAGGATTGATTACATTGTCCAAAGACAGCACCAGTAGATGGCACAGTCATTATTTCTATATGCTTTCTCTCATCGTAAATTTATGTTCTTCTGCTTGCAAACCAGTAACAACAAAATAAATACTTTAGCAACAGGAAAATAAATCCTTAAAGAAACAAAAGAAGACTAAAAGTAATGAAATGATGAGTTTCAAATGCCAGTGTTTCCACACAACAGAAACCAAATCAGAATGAGGAATCCACCAAGACAGTTTGTTCTGGAAGTAGCCACACAAAAATAAGGATGGAGATGTGGCTTTTCTTCTTAGGAAGGTGGTAATATTTAAGCAATATTAATTTTTTCCATTACCCAATTATGTTCAAATAACTTTAAAGGTTAAAGCTAAAAATAATTAAAGTGTTAAAGAAAATCATGTAACTAGTGCTTCTAATGTTTGTTTAATTCTAAATGTAAAATAAATTGGTGCTATTTGGTTGTAAAGGTCATTCAAGAATTAGAGGCTTGAGTTGAAATTCAAAGATTTCTTCCAAGACCAACCCCAAGAATTTAATTATTTCTTTCTAAACATTAGATTAGTACTGCTAATGTAGTCCAAAGCATCACAGTTGGAAACACTGGCATTCATAGGATGACACATGTTGCTTTATTGGGATTCCTTGAGAAAGACCAGCTGGCATTTCTAGAAGGTTCGAAATAATATGGCCCTCAAAAGATGATGAAATGCACTATCTTGAGGTGACATCACAGCAGAGAAGCGGCAATAAGTGGCAAATAGTAAATTAGAAAATATCCATGACACCTCAATATTATAGTCTTCTCTCACCTATGTCAGTGGATTTGGACCCATTTCCTTAAATTCATTGGCTTCTCTTTTCTCATGCTTGAAGCTGAAATGGTAAATTCCTGTCTCATCTACAACAGCTTGGCTAGTAGGTTGAACAAATTGCTATCTATCAGTAATTTTTGTTTCTCTGAAATCTTTCATTAGGCATTAAAATAATATATACAGTTGTTCTTTCAAGGACAGAGCTTAGAGTCACTCAAAATGGTCCATCATGTAACATACCATTGCTTTTCTACAATACAGCCTCTAACAAAAACAGGCTGTCTCAAATCTCCCACAACAGGGTTGTTTGATTTTATACCAAGAAGGTTGGGAAAGCACCTATATCTGCACTTGGTGAGTGCCCAGGAAGACTGGGGATTGTGCTGGGAGACCTAAACTCTTTATAAGATTGTCTAAGATAAAGAATCATGTCAGCAGAGCTTGTGTGATCCCATGTGTGCCAAGTATATCTGTGATAGGATCAAGTAGACTTCCTTATTGAGGAGCAGAAAATTGTATGAACATGTTGAAGACACAAGTATCAAGTCAGAGAGAGAGAGACAAATATGGAGTTTTAAGTAATAAAAATTGAGGTGTGGCCTATGAAAAGAATAAAATGGAAGATATACTTCACAGGTACAGATATCACTAACATACTGAACAGTGTATCAAATCTTATGTTAGACACTGGAAACACATAGGTCAGGAGAGCCTGGTTTCTTCAAGTCCAACATGAGTAAGACACGGATGAGCAGATATGTACTAAGAACCATTAGTTAGATGGACTAATCACTACAAAAGAGAGTAAGCAATAAAACAGAGAAACTTCACTCAAACAGGTGATAACTTATATGGATCTGTAAGAAGCTTGAGCAGCCAAGAAACTAGAGAAGAAAAGCAGCTTGATGAAACACCCTGTAGCAATTGAGATGTGTCGCCTTCTAAAGAAATCCCAGGAAGGTTAGAGTAAAGGGCATGCCGCAGAAATATTTTTCTATCTGCTATTTGCAACAGCTAACACAACTGGTGTACACACCCATGGACAACTGAGTAGACAAAATGTGGTATATATACCCAATGGGGTTTAGTACATCTCTTTATATATGCATATGTATGTGACAGCAGCAAAGACTCTTTGTAACAAGATATATGAACAAAAAAACTTAGAACACATGTATGAAAATATAAGGAACCCCATCATTTTATACACTAATTTAAAAACAGTGTGTTTGTGTTTTCATAATGGCCCTCTGCAGCCAGCTTTGTGTGGTGAAATGGTTCAGTGGCACATCTAAAAAGTCAGGACTCAAAGCCCAGCCTGTGACAGCTTTGACTGTCTAATGTCTGATGTCTTCTGAGGATCAGAGCCAAAGCATTAGCGCTGAGAGTAAAGTGCAGGGCTGAGGTCACAGAGAAAGGAGGAAAAGCAATCGATGATAACTAAATGGATTGAGAAAAAAGAAAATCAAGGGTGATATCAACACAACAGAAAGCCAATATGAATGATTGAATCTATTTGAGAGAATAAACTACACTTAATGCATTATCCGAGTAAAACATCAACACAGTTATGCATACAGTTATAATGACCATATACTTTGTCATGGTAGCATCTATGTTCTCCTGACTTGTAATTTACCCCAATGTATTAAATTCTTCTCTCCTTTATACAGTACTTCTCTATTTGGCTGATGGTAGATAATCCTTCCTCATTTTCTTTTTCTGATTCATTTCTGCATTTTTTAAAATATTACTATGTAAGTCCCATGTTGGATGGTGTCCTTGAGACAGAGGAGTGTTGTGAAATGCTCTTTTTGAAAGTGAGATGGCTATTTTACACTAATGAACTGCTCATAATCACTACGATTACCCACACAAGCACAAGACCTGTACAGATTAAGTCATCCAAAATCCCAGCATGGACAAGAGGGTTCTATTCCTGACTCACTTATTAATAAGGTGCTGTGGGACAATGGTCTGTATCCTGTCATTTGTATTTTAAATAAACAGTGCTTGGCCAGTAGCCAGGCAGGAAGTATAGGCGGGGTGACCATTCAGGAAGTAGAGGCAGGGCAATGAGAATGCTGGGAAGAGGGAAGTTTCAGTCTGCAGTTATCACCCAGATGCAAAGGAAGCCAGACACAGAGCAAGCAGGATGTGACTGCCTCACCAAAAAAGCTAACAAGCCATGTGGCTAACACAGACAAGTATTATGGGCTAGTATAAGTTATAAGAGTTAATAAGAAGCCTGAGCTACTAGGCCAATTAGTTTATAATTAATGTAGGCCTCTGTGTGTTTCTTTGGGACTGAACAATTGTGGGACCAGGCAGGACAGAAAACTTGGTCATTGATAAGGAGGAGTTATTGGCAGCTGACATCTGCTTAGGCTGGGTTAGTCATTCTTCTTTTGATGGTGTCACCACTGGTAGACTGTTGAGAACTTCAGGGATTACCTCACAACACAATACAGGCAATACAAATTGGACCTAGTGGGTTATCAAAATCTTTTGCAGTGGAAATGAAGTTGAGAAGGACACACTGGGAGAGATATGAGGGAACTGGATGAAGAAAATGGTAGCTGGATATGATCATATTTTATTGTATATCTGAATGAAATAAAGAAAATTTATAATTTAAAATGTCATTTGTACTGTATTTTCTTTTAATTGCCAATATACTAATTCAAATGAGATTTGAAAATATTTTCTTTCCATGTACTCAGATTAGCTGTCTTTGGCATATAGTACCTCTTTGGAAAGAATTTCCTTTCTCTTGGCTTGGTATAAGAGAATTTCTACTTGAATTTGACCTTTCAAATCATTGCCACTGCATCAACATATCACACCCTAACCAATAAATCATGTCCAAAATGCTCTTCCTAGCTTTAAACCCTTAGATTTTAAGAACCTCAATATATCAATATTGACAATATCATTTACTGTGCTAGTTTCTGGAACAAAACCTTAGATACAGCTCATGTAACATTTGGTTGCTTTCTCCAAACTATTGTCAAAACTTGACAGCATGACCGCCATGTATCATGATTAATGAATATTGAGTAATTAATTCTTGAATATTTGTCAATGTGGTAAAATAGTTGTTGTCTTCATTCAAATACATTGGTGGATGTCCAGATGGTACTGTATCAATGGGGTTTTCAAATTTGAGACATATTTCTTGCTTACACATAACAGAAGACAATCCTGTCTTTGGCAGTATTCACAGAATCAAGGGCAGGCTTGACAAAGAATGCAGTTCTGGGATGAGCAGCAGGACATTAGCTAGCTTCATGCCTCTACTTGACTCCATACCGCATG
Organism: Bramus lutescens; assembly: GCA_001685075.1. Classification (NCBI taxonomy): domain Eukaryota; kingdom Metazoa; phylum Chordata; class Mammalia; order Rodentia; family Cricetidae; genus Bramus; species Bramus lutescens. Next base: position 68,096 of record LOEQ01005312.1, read on the forward strand.
GCTGCTCTTACCACTGACGCCAGGTACAGAACTATCTCATGCTGCTGCCCACTAACTACCCCCAGTTTCTCCCACTTTGTCTTCTTGGTTTTCTTCCCTAGAGTTGATGGTGGAGAGTACAGTGGAATGTTTTCTGGGAAAGAGTAAAAGGGGCCAAGCACAGGTCTTAATCCAAACCCCAGTGAATTTGTTACTTTCCTGTTTCTTGCCACAAAACGTCTGACAAAAGCTACCAAAGAAAGGAAACGCTGATTTTCACTTAGTTTCTATTGTTACAGTCTATAATGGGAGGATCTGGAAAAACAGAACCAAGAATACTCGTGACCAGCTTGCCTTCTCGTTTTCATTCAGTTTGAAACCTTCTCATGGAGCAGTGCCATCCACATAAAACGCAGGACTTCCCTCCTTAAAGAATGCAGGGTACAACACCCCTCACAAACACACCAGAGATGTATTTCAATAGTGCTCCTTAATGCCATCAAGTTGACAAGACTGACCATCACTCCATGCTTAGGATTTGTTTTTTGGGGGTACAATCATTGAAGAGTTTGTGAGGCTGGAGGGTGCTGGGGTCAGATGGTGCATTTTGTGTGAATCCCACGGTAGAGATATCATTAACGAGGGGGAGAAAGCAGTATTTCATTGTGCAATATATAGTTTTAGTGTTGCAGGGAGCTCTGTATAAGTACAGGTAAGAGATTAAGTCATTGACCATGTATTAACAGAACTGTAAGTCTGTACTAGTGTGTTGCTCTTACTAAACAGCATAAGGACTTATACCTCCAACTGAAGCAGCAAACGTTGCAAGGAACAAATGAGACAGCCAAGTTTCTGGACGCCTATGTCAGTTACTTCTCTGTTTCCTTGGTAAAAAATCATAACCAAGGCAACTTACAGAAGGAAAGTTTACCACTAAGAATTAGAGTCCATGATGATAGATAGCATCATCATGGCAGCAGGTGGCAGACAGAGCAACTGGAGCAGCATCTGAGTCCTAGTTTATGTCTCAAACCATAAACATCAAGCAGAGACAGCAAACTCAAAATGGCACAAATCTTTACGCTCTCAGTGATCTCAATCCTCCACCAGAGCTGTACCTCCTAAGACTTCTAAAATAGAACCAACACAACAAAAACCACCATAGCACCCCATGACAATGTTCAGGTAGCTGTACTTCTTAGAGAAAATCAGGGATCCATGAGAAACTGTCCTTAAGCCCTGTGATGCCCTCAGGGTACTGTGCTGGCAAAGTAAGATCCAGGGGGAAGAGGTGATACAAATTCAGGCACATTTCAACATTGTGTAAAAAGAGCAAGTGTCCCACATCTTCCCCTTTTCAGATAAAGCATGCATACATATTTGCATTCTGCCACCTGACGTAGCATGAGCGCCTTCAGTCCTAACTCCTCAAGTGAGTTCCCAAGTTCAGGGAAGGTACACTGATTCTTTACTACATAATATTAACACTAACTAACGATAATTATTAATAGAACAATCAGTTTTTCCTAAGGACTTTTGTATCTGTCACAAATAAAAATTCATGGATATATGATTCAGAGGTCTTTTTGATATTTCTTATTTAAATATTTTTATGATTCCATAAAATCTCCTACTTTGAAAGGGCCTAAGAATATTAGACAGTGATTTTATTTTATTCATTCCTAATAATACAAATCTCCAAATATTTTGGGGTCATATAAAAGCTCAGGTTTGTCTTTTCCAATTGTCTTTTTTACTGTTGTTATTTTAATAGAAATATCCTTACCTCTTTGAAAATTGTGGTTTTATATTTGTAGTCTGTTTGTAAAGGAACCATTGGACTCAAGTCATATCTGAAAACTGTAAGTTCAGCCAAAAATTCAATTATGCAAATTAGAAAACAAATGGCAGAGAAAAGGATGCTAACTGCTTCTGTTCTTTCTACCTTAGGTAGGCAGCAAAGCAAGGATGTAAATCAGAAGAGAGCGAGTTTTCTCGGGGCAGCAAAGGCAATTGCATCCAGTCTTGTTCAGGATAAAGCTCAGCGTCTACCACGTTTTCCATCCTACATGGAGCTGTGGCCGTCATCTGAACCCAAACCCCGCAGTGCACTGAACCCAGGCAGCAGTGCTCTACAAAGGGTCCTTTTCTCGTGGTATGCATAGATCTGTACTGGGGAAGCAACATAGCAAGGCAGAAGCAGGCAGTCTATGGACCCTGGCGGGAGGATTAAAGAGAGAAAATTGGATGCAGCCCTCGTTCTGTCGCTGGGGGGAGGGGCTGCTCTGGGAAAACTCAGTTTCACTTGGGAAGATTATTAGAAAATTGTTTTTGGAAGAAATTTGATGTAACTGGGGTTTTTTGTTTTTTGCTTTTGTTTTTTATTTTAATACTGCCCTGGTTGATTCTATAACAGCTTATAAATGTATATCAGGAGGTATGCCCAGGGATGAGGACAAAGTACACTTGATTGAGAGATGCTTCTCACCTCACCTAAAGTAAGCACAGCACAGCTTGCTTTTCTTACATCTGTTCAATGCATCATTTCTCGTTAACTGAGTGATGGTTCCTTTACAAAATTATGAGTTTTAAAACTCAGTGTTAGTTCATGCAAGTATTTCATTTTAGAACTGAAAGGGGCACAGAAGTTTAAGAACAAGCTAGCACATATGACATCAGCAGAGGGAGAACGACATCCCAACACTTTCCTCCAATCACGTGCTTGCCATGGTCTTTCATTCATTTCACTAAGGTCTAGGTATTTTGTGTTTTATATCCAAATAAAATATTCCCAGCACACAACTACTAGAAAGATATTTGGGCTCAGTTATAAATGATTCATATAAAATAGTAATGAGCATAATTGATAACCATTTAATTATTAGTAAATCACAAAAGGCAGTGATATGTATGAAATCCTTTTGTTAAAATAAGCATCAGTGACAGGAAAATTTCGTTAGTGACATTGTAGTGAGAGATGAATAAAGAATGAAATGTGTAGTGAGGAGATGCCTCAGTGGATACAGTGGCTGCTGTACAGCATTAAAAGGGTGGACCAGATCGCCAGAAGCCACTTGAAAGCAGAGCAGGTAAGTGGCTATCACCCAGCATTCTGAAGGCAGAGATGGGAACCCCCATCCCCAGGGCAAACTGTCTAGCCAGCAGGATTGGTGAACTCTGGGTTCAATGAGAGATGTTGCCTCAATAAGCAGAAATGGAGAATGATAGAGGGAGATATTTGCCACCAATTTTGTGGTGACAAATACACACACTGCATGTGAATATATATATATATAACATATATATATATAGTGCACATACCACTCACACACACAATACACACACAAACACACACTCAGACAAAGACCATGAATTTTTTCCAAATACAACAGAGAAGCAAAGGAAAGGCAATGCAGACTGAGTAGAGAGATGATAGCTACAGTTTAAAATACTCAGTGCATTAGTGTACGTAAAGATGAGAAAAAATGTGTTTGGTAAGTAAAAAAAACATGGTACAGATGAGATAGTAGCGTGGCATCATACAAATGCAGAAAGGAAAATTTGCAAACCCTCAGAAGGCATTTTGTCTCTCACCTAATACCTGGAGACGTCCTTTAGAAGAAAAACAAATGTAAACAAGTGTTTTGAAAGTATGTAAAATTTTTTACCAGGTTCATAATGACTCCAACCATCTTTCACATTTACGGATTATGTGAGCCTCTACCCTCCCTTTGTGTAATGGATATTTCACTGTAAGCTCCAGCCTCTGAGCCTGCAAATCATGAGAAAAAAAATTGTAGCCAATAAAGTTGCATTTTTCATCTGCTTTTCAGGTCACATTTGTTTTATTTAAAACAGCTGTGTTGAATCAGCTTCAATGCAAACTACTGAATGGAAAAGTCTTAAGCATGTGACCAGGACCTAGAATAAATCAGTCTGCCTACAATTTCCGAAATAAGGCAATGAGCATCCACACAAATCTAGGCTACAAACAGCTCAGAAGCACTGTTCAAGGAGAGGAAAGTTGTCTGTCTTATAAACTAGCACTACACTTATTTCTGAAAAAGGAAAAGCCTTAGAAACATGCCTAATGCTTTATCACAGATCTGCCATTATTTAGATAAATGATGATTAGCTTTAAATAGGTAGGTCTGCCTAATATCTGAAAAATATATAAGGGAGCTTTTTGGGGGGCTCCATTTTTTACCCATAATAATATTATTAAGTTGAATAAAGAATGATCTAAAAATAACTGGCATAATAAGCATCAAAGCAATGGGCTATAAAAATATTCTGGCAGTTTAGTATCTAAGAAATTACTTAGGGCCGGGTGGTGGTGGCTCACGCCTTTAATCCCAGCACTTGGGAAACAGAGGCAGGTGGAGCTCTGTGAGTTCGAGGCCAGCCTGGTCTACAAGAGCTAGCTCCAGGACAAGCACCAAAACTACAGAGAAACCCTGTTTCGAAAAACCAAAAAAAATTACTTAAATTATACACATATGCTTGTCTTGAGACCATATATTGAAAATTCAAACTATTGTCATAACTTGGGTAGTCGAAAAATAACAAAATAAATTTTTAAGCTATGCATGATATTTTTTTTTTTTGGTCAGTTACAATTGTTGACATCCTGAAGTCACTCTAGGCTTCTACAGCAGTAGCATGATGGTGGTGCTGTCAAAATGGAAACTCTCCTGAAGCGTGGGTGGGCCCAAAGCAGAAGAATAACAGGAAACTAATTTAGTTGAAGCCAGGAGAAAGAATAGCACCTGGGGCCAGTGATAAATTTGATGTATTTCTCAAAGACAGAGATAAGAGAAAACTACGTGGTATCTCGGCACTCTGTTATTGATCTGCTTGCTGGGCTATTTAATGTGCCTGGTAATAAGAAATTATTTCCCCAGCTTCAGACTTAAAATGTGATAGTAAAAATTAATAGAGTAAAGGCGATTTTTCTCCTTTCATACAATTTTACAATGCTACATTTGTCATGGGAACAGTGAGAAGATACACACACTGAACAGCTCCTTGCAAGCCTTGATACTCATTGTTTGAACATCAGCCAAGCTATGGATAACCCTGGAGGTCAGCACATCACCCTTGTAGGTTCTCTGCACTCTCAGCTTCCCAATTTTATGGCATGGGTACTGTCTGTGGAGCCAGAGGGAAGACCCTTAGGCAAATTACTCAATCTTAGTAAGCTTACTGTAAAATAGGAATGATAAGACATAACTCATAGAGTTATTGGGAGGCTTATAATAATGAATGTCACAGAGAAGGTGCATGCCTGCTAGGAAATAGTCACCATCATTATTTCTCAAAGAAACAGAATGTAAAGAACACATATCTATAAATCAGAGTTCCCAGTTCTAGCTCTGTTTCCAAATCACCCATGGAGCTATGTTACAGAAGAGATGTTAAACTCTGTCTCCAAAAGATGTTTATTTAATAGGCACAGTGGAGTCAGGTCTATGTTGCAAACAGTCTGTGCTTGATCCTTATATCTGGCTGGGGCTATAAAAGAATTTTTCATCATCAAAGAACTGAAAAAAATTTTGAAAATGAAAAGGGCTTTAAAAAGTGTCAACAAGTCTACTTTACCATTACTGCTACCCATTGCCCTGCACCATACACACACATGAGTCTACATGTTTGTATGTATGCACATATATCTTATACATTTATGTGATCATGCATATATAAGCAATGTCTACATATACATGCATACTCATATATAATACACACAAATATGTGTGTATGTGTGTGTGTATGTATGTATGTATGTATGTATGTATGTATGTATGTATGTATGTATGTATCAAGGAGCTGTAGACAACTTGTAAATAAACTGGGAGCCACACAAGCTCAAGGATGTAAATTCAATTCCCAGAACCCACATAAAAAAAACAGGCTGGGTGGTTTATGCTTGCCACACCAGCACTGAGGAGGCAGAGACAACAGGATAGCTGTAGTTTGTTGGCCAGTCAGCCTTTTCCAGTCAGTGAGTGGAAGGAAAGTGAGAGACCCTGTCTCCAAAAGTAAGGTATAGAGAGACTACAGAAGATACCAAAACTGACCTTCATCTTCTGCTTACACAAATACATATGTCCATGCTCCTCTACACACATGAGAGCATGCACGCAAGCACATGCAAGCACACAAACACACACGCACAAGTATGTATCTACAGAGAGATGCTTACTATAACTCTATAACTGATTTATTGATACCAAACTACGTGAAACAAAGGAGGTATTTCTACACAGATTATCTGAATGAAGTGAGCTAGGCAGGTTCATCTCTGTCACTCAGAGCTAATAAGCAAGCTCTGTTTAGACTCTAGTCAAAAAAAAAAAAACAGGGATCTGAACTTAAACCATCTTGCCTAAGCTTCTGCCTTCGATTCAAAAATGGTAAAATCTGATGAGTGAAAATTGTTCATGCACTCCCAACATGCACTGAGGCCCTCCTCCAGCCCAGCCCTCCCATTACATTCCAGAACAGCAGCTGGAGCCTCATCAAGTTCAGAACCATCAACCCTGTAAAGAGAAGTCAATATTGAAAGCAAACCAATGCAAACAAAAATTTAGCCCAACAATTCCATGCCTCTCAGAGTAAAACAGTGAAATCCTCCAAAATAAAAGGTGTGATGGGGAATTGTGCACAAGGCAACCGAGAGCAACTGAGACCAAGGCTGTGATCCAAACCTGAAAAGAGAGATTCAAAGAGATCCCAAATAAAGAGAAGCTTGAACAAATTAGAGTGATATTTCTGGATGATGTTTGTTTGTTCATTTTATTCTCCTGTGTATTTCTTTTTTCCAAATAAAAATGAAGGAAACATTTCAATTCATTAAACATTATCCTCTTTGGATGCTGTTATAAGCAACGTTTGAATAAACCACTATCATAAACATGTCAAAACAAACCTGTCAGTGCCTCATGAATGTTCTCCATCTGATCATTAATAAGAAGAAAACAGCAGCCATCAATTGTAGAACACTGACTATTGCCAAATGCCATTCTGCTAACTGTGAATTAACCCCTTTAATCTTAAGAATTGCCATAGAAAGGAAGCAATTTTGTGCTGCTGGGTAACGTCTCACCAAGTTTCTTAAGGAGGGACAGACTTATTTCCTCAATACTGAGAGTGATGCTGAAATACAACCCAGCTTCCAGAATGATGGGTCTGGTAGTGATGATCCAAAAAGTCTTTGTAGGTAGAGATAAATGCTGATACTCTTGCATCAAGCTGGACAAAATCTGCAAGCTTGTTGACCTAATGATCTCCAGGTCACTCCCTGAAGTAGTTTGGATACTCCTTTATAATTTTATGCAAGTTCAGCCTTCCCAGTGCCTACTGATCCTGTTACTTTTCTCATCCCAAGAGTGCACCATACAGCATAAGAAATATCTTACACCCTTACCTCTTGTTCATGAGTCCAATCTTGACAGGCAATGACAGGATTCTAATAATTTTGGCAGCTCTCAGAATCTGGTGTCAGACACTAAGGCAGCTAAGACAAACACCAGTGATGGTACAGTACATATCACTTAGCAGATTTTGTCCTCCCCAGCCCCACCCCAGATGAGCAAGCTACTGCAAATTCACTCACCTCCTACCACATCTGCTTCTGTTGGTCTCACATTCAGATCTCTTAGGATTGACCTGGAATTCACTGTAAATTTGATTGGGTTTAGACTCTTCCAGTAACAAGGTGACTACAGGACACATCTGGGTATGTTTGTGAGGGCATTTCAGAGAAGGGTCACATGAAAGGGAAACATCCAACCTGAACGTGTGTCGGCTCCATCACATGGGCTGTTCACTATGACAGGAAGAGGATAAACCAACTTGGCCGAGTGCCTACATTCCCTGTTCTCTGCTTCCAGTACACAATGACAGGAACTGCTCTACTATGCTCAGACATACTCATCCATATCCTGATGGACTGAAGCGGAAGAAACTACATATCAAAACAGTATTTCCTCCCATAGGTTCTGACTTCCTTTGATTAAGCAAATGGAAAAGAGGTAATACAGAAAATCAGGATCATCACTGTACTTAAACCTAACCCTGTGATTCCCAGACCATTAGAACTGTCATGTGGGAAGAATAACACATTGAAGATGCAGGTTATAGAAAGCCAATGGTGCTTTAAGTATAGCTTATAAAGTGATACTATTTGGGCCTCAAACATCATGACATGGAGAATTAGGATTAATTATGAATACTCAGTCTTAGCTTAGGCTTGTTTCTAACTAATTTTTTTTCTTAACTTAAATGGCCCCATTTCTATTAACTATGTGATGCCAAAGGACTTGCCTACATCATCTGATACTGTCTGTCCTCCTTTCCTGCTTCCTTCATGTCTGGTGGGCGGTCTCCCGCTGGCTGTCTCCAGCACACTGTTTTCTTGTTGACTGGTCCTGGCTGGCTCTCCTTTTCTACCTGCCACCAACCCTGCCTATCCCTCCTCTTCCTAGCTATTGGCCACTCAACATTTTATTAGACCAATCAAGTGCCTTAGGCAGGCAAGGTGAAGCAACAATACATCTTTACATAGTTAGACAAACTTAGCATTGAAAAAAGCAACACATCTCTATGTAGTTAACCAATATTCTATTCCACAACACCTATGAAGTTCCAGCAATATGATTTTCTAAATGAGATCATCACAATGACAACACTGCTTGGCATGCCAATATAGATGAGGAAATCACATAAGGCCCCCTACATGAGGAAGCACAGGCAATTAGAGGCCACTGAGAGAGGGAGAAATGGTCTTCTCCAAGAACAAGGCCTTGAGAGGTTATCCAGTTCCAAAGACCATCCTTAAAAACACATGTACACACAGCAACACAAAGTGAATTCAGCATGTTATATTTGTACATGTACAAGAATGCTTGTATGTGTGAATAATGATAAAAGAAGGGGTCAAGCCAGGTGGTAGTGGCATACTACTTTTATCCCAACACTCGGGAGGCAGAGGTGGGCAGATCTCTGAGTCTGAGACCAGTTTGATATACAATCAAGTTCCAGGACAGCCAGAGCTAATCAGAGAAACCCTGTTTTAGGGAAAAAAATCATGAATTTGAGAAGGAGTGAAGGAGAGACAAGCATAGGAGGAGCTGGAAGTGGAAAAATGAGGAGTAGAAATGTTATAAATACACCACTAATGCCTGAACTTCTGAAAAACTCAATGAAGATGTTAGTAAAGTCACTTTTACTAATTATGCTACATTGTTGAAAAGTTGAAAGTGTTTACTCGTTATTTTAATTGCTTGAAGTCTTCATGTCAAGGCTTCAAGTTCCTCCTGTTGTTTCAATTTTGCCTCCCTGCTTTGCTTTGGGATTTGTTGACTTCATTCTTTATCAGGAGTCTCTAACTGGTTGTGACATCTTCTCCTTCCTTTAAGTGATAAAGGATGCTAGAATTTAACTGTGATAAATTCCTTTCCCTGAATAGTGGGCCTTTGTCAAAGAGAAGGCTCTGGGTGTATTTCATAAAGCTTATTATTTTGTTCTGAAACTCACAAGCTTTTTCTATCTGCAATCTTGAGTCTGGTATGGCTCCACAGAGACATAAAGCTCTTACAAGCAAGGTGCTATTTGTTATAAATAAGGACAATTAATTTAAAAATGGCTAGAAGAACAACAAGCTTCATATCAGAAGTTAAATTTATATTACAGGTGTAGATGGACACTTTTCTAAAGATAATCATGGTCTGGGGGTGGCAGGGTAAAAGAGAATTTTTAAAAATATATATAATGGGAAGATATTCCAAAGCTTTAGTGTTCCTTGCATATCACGTTGCAGCTCAAAGCATTAAATATCACAGTTAACAATGGGATAAGGAATTTAAGAAAGTTCTCAAAAAATAAAGTCAATAAACACACAAAAATGTTTAATATCCTTTATCATGAGAGAGATACAGACTAAAGCTTCCTTTAGATTGCATCTCACCCTAGTCAGATTGGCCATCATCAAGAATGCAAATAAAGGGCTAGGAAGATATTTCAGCAGGTAAGAACTCTTGCAGTTCTTCCAAAAAACCAACGTTCCTTTCCCAGCACCCATTTGGGGTGTCTCACATTGGCCTGTAATTCCATTTCCAGGGGATCAAATGACCGCTTTTGGCCTCCATGGGCACCTGCACTTACTTGCACATACACTCGCACAGACACATACATATAAATATAAATAAATCTTATACTTTCTGGACACAGCAGTGCAGCTGCACATATGAACTCACAGTAGTTGTGACAGTGTGCACAAGATCTGTGCAAGCTCAAGTCAGAGAAAAGCCCAATATGGAGAAAGTAGGGAAGCACAAAATCTCACCCCTTGCCATTTATGGGGGAAAGGAAAGTCGGTTTTCCTTAACAGTGTCTCTTCTGGTAAATCCACAGTGCTCCAGTGGAATCACACATCTAGAGCATGTGAAAAGCACAAACTGGACTTGATGGGTGAACAAAAGGACACAACTGCATGATAGGGAAGAGACTTGTAGTACTGTGAAACAGAATGAACCTCACACGTTCATATATGTGAATTTGAATGCTTGATTCACAGTTGGAACTGTATGGAAAGGATTAGGATAGGTCACCTTCTTGAAGGAAGTGTGCCACTGAGGTAGTTTTGAGTTCTAAAAAGTCCATACATTCTCAGTTAGCTCTCTCTGCTTCCTGTTTGTGGGATAGATGTAAGCTCTTGGGTCCTTCTCCAATGCCATGCCCACCTGCCTGTTGCCATGCGCCCAGTCACGGTAACCAGCTGGAAGCATGAGTCCTCCAATCAAATCCTTACACTTACAAGTTGCCTTGGTAATCGCATTCTGACATGCCAATAAGATAAAAACAAAGATGGGGAACAGATTTGTTTGAAATTGTGGAAGAAGGTGAATACAATCAAATATATTGTACAAAATTCTCAAAGAAATAATAGTTTTCTTTAATCTTATCTTAAAATAAAATTAAAATGAAAACAAATGGCAATATGCATGTAGGAGTGTGAATCAGTGAAGCCACTGGGAAGCGGTCTAAAATTATCTCATGAGCCTAGAAGTAACTCTGCTATATGACAAAGCAGCAACGCTCCTAACCATGTGCCCAGAGCTATAAGGTTCCTAAGCATGCACCCAAAGTTCCTGAGCCTTCACCCAGAGATTATAACATTCCTGAGCATGCACCCAAAGTTCCTGAGCCTACACCCAGAGCTACAACGTTCCTGAGCATGCGCCCAAAAGCTATAACATTCCTGAGCACGCACCCAGAGCTATAATGTTCCTGAGCCTTCACCCAGAGATTATAACATTCCTGAGCCTGCGCCCAGAGCTATGATATTTCTGAGCCTGCACCCAGAGCTAGAACGTTCCTGAGCATGCGCCCAGAGCTATAACGTTCCCGAGTATGTGCCCAGAGCTATAACATTCCTGAGTATGTGCCCAGAGCTATAACGTTCCTGAGCATGCGCCCAGAACTCTAACACTTCTGAGGATGCACCCAGAGCTATGACACATCTGAGTATGCACTCAGAGCTATAACGTTCCTGAGCCTGCACCCAGAGCTGTAACCTTACTGAGCCTGCACCCAGAGAACTTTATTTCTTACTGCAGAGTCACCTGCACAGCCATGCTCTTTGACACTTTATTCACAATAGCTAGGGAATGGAACCAGCCTAGATGTCCATCAACTGATAAACTGGCAATTAAGTGGTGGTACATACACACAATCAAAATTTATCTGTCCACAAAGAAAAATGAAATTATGAAATATATAGGTAAATTGAAGGAAGTGGGGAAAATTCTATTGAGGGAGGTAACTCACGCCCAGAAAGACAAATAACTCATGTTCTCTCTCTTATGTGGCTCCTAGGTTGGACTTCTTAGATACGTAAGTCTAGCTTTGAATATTGTGCAAGCCAGGAAACTAGATAAAAAAAATGGGAGAGCAATAGGGAGTGGGAATAACAGAGCACACATAAAAATGAAAGTAGAGAAAGAGAATGCTGTGGGTAAGATTAAGTAAGAAGATTCCAGAGATGGCCAAGAGGAGGGGCTGGGAGAACATTAGCCTAAAGAAAAGGTGTGTCGATAAACTATATGGAGAAATATTTTTTAATATTTATTTATTATGTATACGATATTCTGTCTGCCATGTATGCCTGCAGGCCAG
>LOEQ01005312.1:96193-108590 GCA_001685075.1 Bramus lutescens
CAGGTGTAAGATGGTATCTCAAAGTTGTTTTGATTTGCATTTCCCTGATTTCTAGGGAAGTTGAACATGACCTGAAGTATCTTTTGGCCATTTGAACTTCTTCTGTTGAGAATTCTCTGTTCAATTTAATTAGGTTATCTTGAATTTTGCATGCATGTGGATGGAAATAGAAAACACTTTACTGAGTGAGGTAACCTAGACCCAAAAAGATGAATATGAACCTTCATCCAGCAATGGATGGAGATAGAGACAGAGACCCACATTGGAGCACTGGACTGAGCTCCCAAGATTCAGATGAAGAGCAGAAGGAGGGAGAACATGAGCAAGGATGTCAGGACCACAAGGGGTGCGACCACCCCCTGAGACAGTGTGACTGATCCAGCTCACCAAGGCCAGCTGGATAGGGACTGAATGAGCGTGTGATCAAACCAGACTCTCTGAATGTGGCTGACAATGAGGGTTGACTGAGAAGCCAATGATAATGGCACTGGGTTTTGATTCTACCGCATGTAATGGTTTTTTGGGAGCCTAGTCTGGTTGGATGCTCACCTTCCTAGACCTGTATGGAGGGGGGAGGACCTTGGACTTCCCACAGGGTAGGGCACCCTGACTTCTCTTAGGACTAGAGATGGAGGGGGAGGGGGAATAAGGGGAGTGGGAGGGAAATGGGAGGAGGTGGAAATTTTTATAAATAAATAAATAAATAAATAGAAATGAAGGGTATTACCAATGCAGGACCATCGGTACTGTGCATCAAGGACTGTTAGAGGAACTATCACCACCAAATGACAAGATCACAAGTAGTGAGTGTTCTCCAGAGTAGTCAATAAACTTTCCTATGGAAATAAATGCACAAGCAGTCAAAAATGATTGATGTTTCATTTTACCCAATAGTTGCTGTTATTGTCTATGTGTTAATAAATGCTGAATAAACCAAATAACTCCACAGAATCAAGTAAGATTTAAAACTAAATGCCAAAAATAAGGTAGAAGTTGCAAAAGCAGGTTTCTGTCCTGTCCAGTCCCTCAGTCGTTGAGTCCCAAAGAAACACACAGAGGTCTACATTAATTATTAACTGGTTGGACTATTAGCCCAGCCTTCTTATTAACTCTTATATCTTACATTAACCCATAATTATTGTCTGTGTTAACCACATGGCTTGGTACCTTTTTTCGGTGAGACACTCTTGCTTCCTCTGTGTCTGGATGACAACTGCAGACTGAGTCTTTCCTCTTCCCAGAATTTTACTATTCTGGTTGCCCCACCTATACTTCCTTCCTAGTTGCCCAGCCTATACTTCATGCCTCACTAATAGCCAATCAGCATTTTATTAAACCAATACAAGTGACAAATCTTTACAGGGTACATGGCCATTGTCTCACAGCACTTTTCCCCACCCCTTTTTCTAAACAGAAACTCTGAATCTAATCTCCTTTGTTTAATTTTCTTCCTAACCATTATCCATAACAACTTGTAACCAACACTCTAAAAAACAAAAGAAAAAATCGATAATCCATTTTTTTGGGAATATGGGTATAGTTTTCTAGACTACTTCCTGCTGATTGGGAATGCTAGTAATCTCATGGGGATTAAAGAAAATTTAGGATTGTAGTCAATTCCTGACTGGAATACTCTGTGAGGCTTAATCATCTCAACCAACAATCTTGAGGCTATTATGGATGTAGAACTCAGAGGAAACTCCAATAGAAGTCCTATTGGATCATCTGGATCATCTGCTCCTGTTGGAGACTTTTTCAGGGGGTCTTCCTTGATCAAACTTGATTTTTCTTACCTAAGAATGAATTCACAGCCCCTGATTTCCTGTGGAAACAAAAGCAAAACCTCTTCTCCAAAATAACATATCTTTTGACTTGAATTTTGAAGTCAAGATATTTTCAAAACATATATGTTGAATTAATCCAGCAGGATTTATATTCAAATTCTTTTAGTAGCTGTTGTTCCTTCCTCAGCCTCCAAACAATTCAAAGACAATGCAACATACAATGTATAGATTCTCTGTGTATTCTCCATCTTCATATAACTTTGTTTTACACTCTATTTCTTTTATTTTATTTTTAATTTTCATTTCTCTGTGTGTCTTTGGCTGTCCTGGAACTAACTCTGTAGTCCAGGCTGATCTTGAACTCACAGAGATCTGCCTACCTCTGACTCCCAAATGCTGGGATTAAAGGTATATGCTACCACACACAACTTCTCTTTTTCTTTTTCTTTTTTTCCTAGGAACTTCATCCTTTTTCTTTTCTCTCCCAAGCCTATACATATTTTTAAACACACTGTAAACATTTAGTGTTTTCTCTCTTTACTGTATATTTCTCTTTTTCTGGCCACATGAGCCTTTATTTTGCTAAGCAATATGGCTAGGATTAAAGCCCTGGCTTTGGCAATGGGATCCACCTCATTCCTTAGCTTTCTGAGAGTCAAGCTTCATGATGTAGGTACTGGTGTGAGCTATTCTTATTGCCAAATTATATGAAGTTTCAAGGTCCCTGCCACCACCAAGAAGCATGATGTTGGCTATTCATAAACAACATTTAAATATTTGGTGGTGGGACCTTTTAAAAGAGCTACAAGGTTTTTACAGTTAAAACTAAGCCAGGAAGCCTCTCTTAAATGACACCTGCTCATCTCTAGCAAACAGAAACCACCTGATAAAATACTGGTACCAAGAAGCCATGCTTAACTCTGTTCTTTTGTGTCTAGAATTACTTTCCAAGCTCTTTCAGGTTTTATGTGGATATAGTTATCCACATTAGCACCATTTGTTAACACAGGTTTCTGTCCACCCAGCTCTGCAGCTGTTCAGTCCCAAAGAAACACACAGAGGTCTACATTAATTATAAACTAGTTGACCTATTAGCTCAGGCTTCTTATTAATACATATATCTTACATTAACTCATAATTCTTGTCTGCATTAGGCACGTGGCTTGGTACCTTTTATCAGTGAGGTGTTCTCATCGTACTTCCTCTGTGTGTGGGTGACACCTGCAGACTGAGCTTTCCCTCTTCCCAGAATTCTCCTATTTTGGTTGTCCTGCCTATACTTCCTGCCTGGCTACTGGCTAATCAGCATTTCATTAAAACAGTATAAATGACAAATCTTTACAAGGTACTAGACCATTGTCCCACAGAAGAAAGGGATGAACTTAATCTCATTAATTAAATAGTCACACCTAAATTGTGCTTGCAATTTAGTGAAAGTAAAAAATTTGAGTAACATTCAATATATACAGAATCAGTTCAGATGGCCAAACATTTCCAGTAGTCAATGAGGACCAGACAAAGTTAAACTATATGAATATGTACAGATTCAGTAAGAAAATATAATTTTTCCAAAGTTTAGAATTCCAGACTAAGAGAACCCAGGAATAGGTAAGCATAGAAAGCCAGGGATATGAGAGACCTGGTTGGGTTTGTTAACAAGCACAGTGTTATAATGACTTGCTATGACTATAGAAGCCACTGTACCCAGGGGTAGTAAAGGGATACAATAGTCGAAGGAAGTCCAGACAATGTGGCATACAGGTGATCCTTTGTTGTGAGTAGGGGAGAGAAGCAGATGAGAAGCCTCTTCATTGAAGAATAATAGATTTTAAGACCTGCATCACTAGGGAGTGAGGACTGTTTGTATTTACATTGCTAGTGATAGAGTTTAGACAGTACTTACACATCATGACAGCTTTAGGCTCTACTTCTAGCTGATAATTTCCCACTTGGTTCTAGCAAAAGAAAAACTGTGTTATGAAGATTACAAATATACCTTAAATCTCTCCTGAAACTATGTAACTTGTAAGTCCGCTTTATAATGCACACCTACCTAAGTAGACTCAACATTGTCATTGTGCACTGTCCCACATGATGCTCCCCAATTGTGATTCTCCACATAGGGATTGGTAGTGACAATTATAGTGAGGATAATTGATATAATTGAGTTCTGAAGAGATGACTCAGTTAAGACATTTATGTTCTTTCTGAGTGTCAGAGGTTGTTTGGCAGAGTCCATGACTCACCAAGACTCACAACATCCTGTAACTCCAGATCCAGGAGATCTGTCACCTTCTTGTGGGCCTGATGGGCACCTGCTCACATATGGTTACACACACACTCATACACAACTAAAGCAAAATATTTTAAAAAGCATTTTGAATAATTGTATTACTCAAGAGATTTTAAGGGATGTCAACACGGTTGCTGAAGGTTGTCAACTAAAGAAAGAGAAACATCCAGAAACCATGCCAGGGGATGAGGAAAAAAGTGACTAAAAATATTATATGTAGTCAAAAGATAATAACTAGCATAACAAAACAGTGCTCTAACAGAACAAGGACAACAATGGGTTCCCAAGAGTGTGGGGACAGATATCTTCACTGCAGAATTACATGATAGAAGGGAAATAAATAACATGGCAATGTCAGGAATTCTGTTGGCCAGGAACGAGAGTCCACAGACATAACAAGAAGCAGCAGGTAGAAGCATGCATGAACAGAATGGGGCTGAGAGGAGGCCAACACTGTAAGCTCAGATTGTGTCCTAGGGAGCTCACCACACCACTCACAGTCTTGAGACCTCAAGATGACTACTAAATCTCTCCCTGTTTCTGTTTCCTTGTGGAGAATCCGTTAACATCCCATACAAAAATCTTACTACAACCATGATTGTAGTGTTCCGAGTAACTCCCACAGTTTAAGAAAGGCAACAAAACTATGCCAGACCTTCTGACTCCAATTACCTCTGTGCTTCCTCTTGTGTCCTAACCTGGACAATCATGGTAAAGGAAGGGTGATGGGCGTAGTTTACCGGTAAATTAGGAGCAACCAGACCAGTTCAATATAACAGATTTAGTTTAATAATTGGAAAACANCCAGTTTTCCTGTTGTAGGTTCGCTGGGTTCTGGTGTTATCATGTTGGTTTTCATATTGTTGGAAGAATTCTTACTTTGGCGCCTTCCCATCTCTGCTTACAAATGCTCTCTGATGGATCTTCCTTCCGATGGATGGGCTTGCTGCCGTATCAGTGCCCTTTCTGGCCAGGGGACCTCGCAGACCTCCACCTTTTTTTTGAGACAGGGTCTCTCACTGACCCTGGAGCTAGCCATGTTAGCTGGACTGACTAGCCAGTAATCCCCAGGATCTGTCTCTGTTTCCTAGCAGCATTGGGGATACTTCTATGCCTAGATTTTAAATGATGTTAAGGATCTAAAATTTGGTCCTCGTGTAAGCATTTTACCCACTGAACCATCTTCCTAGCTTCTCTTGCATTTTCTTACATTACAGTACTTTCTTGATATGGTCTAAGCAGATGGTTGAACTGCTCATTTCAGTAACCTTCTACAGAGGCCACTGGCTTTCAGTAGATAGCAGCAACAGGCAGTGGACAAGAAAAACTGTTTGTTGTACCCAAAGTGTCTTTGGGTCTTTCAACCTTAAAATCCTCTCATTGATATTTCTACTCAATATCGTTAGTGTCCTACTACGAAGGCTTGCAGGCATTCTGTCAATATTAGGTAGAAACATTGATTGATCTTGATTCTTACCTCATTCTTTGTCAAGTTGCCACACCAAAACCACCCTTTAACCAAACTTCCAAAGCTCGGTACATTCTGATCTTGCAGTCTGCACTCATAGTCACTGTCCACGCCTTACAAACATGGTTTACCCTTTAACTTTGTGGAAACTAAGTGACCACTGTCACAGTGACAGGTTTTGTGTGTGCTATTTGGGTAGCTGATATTCAAAAGGTACCATGGGATACCCAAGAAGGTATAACTTTTGTATCTGAATTCTGCTACGAACAGAGAGGTCTTTTGCTATTGGTTGTTTCATATCTTAAACTTCTGAGTCATAGTTGATTAATAGAAGTATTTCAACCAGTAATGGAGGTTCACTAAAATACTCATCTCTTCAGAAGCAGTCCTATGGACTGTCTGCCATGGCTTGCTTAGAGATGTCTTTCTCTGTCTGTATGCTTTGATCAAGTTGTAATTTCCCAGATACCCAAGTTTCTTATTCTGTGTGATGGTTGTGTGTAAGTGGAAATACTTCAGAGTGTTGGCCATTTTTAGCATTCTCTGGTCATGAAATGTCTTCACTTTGATGCCTTCTGTCACACTGACCTTTTCTAGCATATACTTCTGGTCCTCGAATGCTACTTTTTCTTCCGAGAATCTGATGGAATGTCAGGCACATACCATCCACTCAATAACCAGCTGTTGTTAGTTTGTACAATCGAAGCTGGATCCAATTCAATGTCTGGAGTTTTTATTTTAACTGTCTGATTCAGTAATGTGCCAAGGCAATTTTATATCATAGATGAGGCTGATTTGTAGAGAGAGAGGGAACTCTGATTATTGAATGCCCGCCAAGGGACAGGCCCAGAGCAGAGGTTTGGTATGCAGGAGAAATCAACTCCCCTCTTTTCAGAAAGTTTGAAAACAACAGCCAAGTGACTCTGAGGAAAATTTCCAGGTTACTAATTGATGAAGGATAAAGAGTGAGACCAAACGTGCCTGTGGTCGCAGCTTTTGCTCAGCACAAGATCCAGTGTGTCTTTAAATCTTAAATCCCAGAGGCTAGAGACAAGATTTTTGGGTTATCGTGCAAGTCAGGAATCCAGTCGTAGAACACTTGGATTCCAGTCAGGTAGTCACTGAGAAACACTTCATCAAATCTCTTACTGTCTTTGTCTTAGCGCTGAGACAGCATTCTCTATCCTCACAAAACTGCCAATGGGTCCTCCTGTCCTCACGTTATAGAACTGAAATCTGATGGCTCAGTTGTCACTAGATGCATTTTCATTTAAACAGGTGCCTCTGGATTCTTAAACTTAGGATACTTTCTTTAAAATTGAAAGTCCTTTGGACTGGGGAGTTGTTTCAGTAGATAAGAGTACTTACTGCTTTTCCAGAGGACCCTGGTTTGATTCCCAGCACCCACATCAGGTAGCTCACAATTGCCTGTGGCTTTGGTTGCAAGATCCAATGTCCTCTTCTGCCCTCCATGAGTACCTACACTCATGTGGTGCACAAAAATACATAGAGGAACACACACACATACACACATATAATAAACAGCAAATAAATAAACAAATGACTCAAAATGTCAAATTAAAAAAAGTAATATGTTCCTTTAAGCTTTTAATATTTATGCATGCATTTATATAAAAGGAATATAATTATGTAAACACTGTTATGAAAGGATTGTTCCTGATCACCTCTAACTATTTTCCCCAAAACCTGCTCTCAACTTTCCTTATGTATGTACGTATAACTATTGTGCTTTACAATTTTAAGCACTATAGAAAATGTTTTCAGTATAGAGAATGAAGATTTGATTAGGTCATCTTCCTTTGAACCTATCACAAACTCACTTTCAATTCTTATTTAAAAATATATATTTAAGGTATTTTATTTCCATTATAAAAATATATTATAGAATACTTGGTATTATTACTTAATATCAACTTGCCACAACCATGTACATATATTGATTGCTGGTCCATTTTGCTAGCTATGGTGAATTTATGGACTCATTTGTTCACCCATTCTTAAAAATTTCACTTCCATATCCCCAACTTTCTCCCCAAACTGTGACTATCTCTAAGTTCACTTACCATAAACAGCATTATGCAGCCTCAACACTTCTGAACTATTCCTCTTTGCTTTGATGAGCAATTTCTTACTCATCTCCCTTTGACAATTTCCCTGGGATTAACACTATTTCTTGTTTATTTACACTGTGTGTTCTTGCGCTTATAGGCATTGTATCGTCAAGTGTGGTTTGGGTTTGCACACTGAGACTTTCTTCAGATCTTGGCTCTCACTTATCCAAAAATGTCTTTAGTCTAATTTTACCTTAGGAAATGTCACTTGATATTAGGACTGGGTATAAAATCTTTATTCAAAAATATTTTTCTTTCAGAATTTAAAAAAAGCATTTCTCCAGTGTCTTCTGCTTACTAAAGACTAATATTTTTCTGTTCTCTAATGTTTTAAATACCATGTGCATTTTTTCAAACATTAGTATGCTAGTAGTCAGAATATATTGTGCTAAAGAACCTTTTCCCAATGCAGAAATAAAGCATGTGACTGCTTATAAGAACTAACAGAGCAGTGTTTGCCAAGGGAAAGATTGTGGGATGTAATCTAGAGTGATGGGAATAATTTACACCATGGTGGTGAAATTTGTGTAAATGAATTTGCCAAAGATTCTTGAATTTTACCATTCGGATTAGCACAGTGTAATTGTATATTAAATATAACTCAAAAAAAGTAAAAAGATATAATGAGACCAGTATAAGCTTTAAGGACAGGACAAGTAGCCAATGCCTTGAGGTCTTGAGTAGGATCTGAGTTTCATTTTCTTAAATTTTTTTAACTTCATTTTAATATTCCAGTCACAGCTCTCCCTCCCACCCCTCCTCCCACCCAAACCCTGGGCCTCTGCCCAGCCCATCCCCCATCCACTCCTTGCATGCTTAGTCGATCCAGGATCCACATGCTTCTCTTAGGGTCTGCCTTGTTACCTAGCTTCTCTGGAACTGTGGATTGTACTCTGGCTATTCTTTGGTTTATATCTAATATCCACTTATGAGTGAGTACATACCGTGTTAGTCTTTCTGAGCCTGGGTTACCTCACTCAGGATGTTGGGTTTTTTTTGCTTTTTTTTTTGTTTTTGTTTTTGTTTTTCTAGTTCCATACATTTGCCTGCAAATTTCATGATGTCATTTTTTTTAGAGCTGAGTATACTCCATTGTATAAATATACTTCATTTTCTTTATCCATTCTTTAGTTGAGGGTCATCTAGTTTTTTTCCACATGCTGGCTATTATGAATAATGCTGTTATGAACATTGTTAAGCAAGTATCCTTGTGGCATGATTGAGTATCCTTTGGGTATATGCTCAAGAATGGTATCGCTGGGTCTTGAGGTAGATTTATTCCCAGTATTCTGAGACAACACCATAGTGATTTCCAGAGTGGCGGTACAAGTTTGCACTCCCACCGGCAGTGGAGGGGTCTTCTTTAAAATATGCCTTATCATACAGCTCTCCTTTGGGTAGAACATTGACCTCCTTTCTTTGGGGTTCCACTAGGATTTAAGGCACATGATGAATGGCAGTTGTCTTCAGTGTCTGTGAGTCACTTGAGTTGGGTCAGTGTTTTTTCTTCATTTCTTCCTAAATCTCAATTGATATTTTAGATGTGTTAGCCTGGATAATGTAGGGAAAAAATTCCATGTTTTATCCATTTAACTAACTACACTAAAGCCATCAGCAGTTTGCTCAGTCCTTGTGGTCCTGTTCTGGCCCTATTGCATCTCTTGCGTCAAAGACATCACTGCTCAAATGACAGAATCCTTCAACCAAGTCTTCCTCCAATCCCTTGGAGGCCCTTCAGGAGAAGTTAGAGTAGACAAGAGAGTGCATGTCTGCTCTGAATTCCACAATCTGCCTGCCTATGACCTTATAGTCATGTCTATGGCAATAGAATCTGCCCCTTTATGCTCCTGTCTAGCTGAGGAAACAGCCAGCTATCCCTAACTGGGTCTCCCTACCTGCTAGGAATGTCACATGAGAATACAAAGTGTAGCCAGTCCATTGATGTCAGCTTGGGGATGAGGGCGGAGACCTAGCTGTTGCTCCTGTAGTGAGATATAGGGGCCCTCATAAATCTTGAATCTAACAACAACTCCTGTTAGATCCCTTGGACACGGGCATTTTGAGGAATTTTAGATAATATGGGAATATCAGGACACCCAAGCCTCCTCTTCACTTCTCCAAATGTAAATGTTAATCTTTCTAAGCTCATAAACATGTTACTTCTAATCTACCCATGATCTAATGCTCAGAGAAAGGAACAGAGAACACCTGTAAGATGACATCTGCTCCCTTCCCCATCCCTCAGCAAAGCAGAAGGTGCCCTCCCCTATCTTCCTGAGGCTACCAAATTGAGATGAAAATGTGGAAAGCTCTGGGGCCAGAACCCCATAAATATTTGAAGAATAGTTCTCTTTTCATGTCGTGTTTGAAGGAAGTATTTCTTTTCATGTTCCTTCCATCCTTTCAATTAGATTATTTTCTGTGGAATGCTAGCAAGTCACTCTGTTAATGTATATAAAAATGTGTCCCCGACATTTTAAGAATAATTTTCAATAATAGCTGTAACTTCCTGTCATAGTGTGGTGAAAAAAATGTAAACTGTAAAAATTCAAGTGAATGGTTTTTGGTGTTAATAATTTTATTTTTATATCAATCTAGATCCAGTAAATAATTAGGCATGCCCATGTGTAGACTATCATGTTATTTTAATACAGGTTTAATAATGATGATGATGATAATTGGTATTATATAAATGAATTAGCTCCTATTGTAATTTTATTATATTGCTTAGTATTCCCAGAAATCCCAAAATGTATAAATTATCATGCTCTCCATTTTTCAGAGATCAGCTTTAGAGGGTGGGAATGGAATAATTTAACTTCTTTAGCATGTGCTAAAAGCAGAGGTTTCAGTTCAGATTCAACTGGTTCCAATTTTAGCTTAAAAAATTCTTTAGGCAGAGGCACTTGCTTCTTGAGTCCACCCCCTTGCTTTGCCCAGTTCTCAGCTATCAGCTCCCAATTTCTTGAACACTTTATTCAGGTCACACGGTGCATGAGTCCCATGACTGACTAGCACTGCTGGAATACCCTTGCTTGTTTGCTGGCCATGCTCATGAAAAACTCATGGACCACTGTAGAAATGTCCCACTCATCCCCAGGCACATGGTCTATGCGCTGTTGTAGAAATCTCCCAGAGCTCTACATCTTCTGCTCTCGTTGCCCAAGTAAGGAGTTGGAAAGGAGACAAGTGTCTTGTTTAGAAAGAAATCTCAAAGGCGCCAGGAATGAAGAGTTGTGATGTGAACTCTGTTCATCACCTTATGGGCAACTTAGCCACAAAAAGGCGCAAGTACCTATGCACTGAGAAATGATGAGGCTGTGGAGGGCAGAAAGGCTACTGAGAGAGGCAAGAGAGGAGCCAGGGATGTATGACACAGGAAGGAGATAAGAACGAAGCTACTACAGAGGCAGAGAGGACCTTCAGTGGATAGGCGAATGTCTCTGCAAAGTAGTTTTCCCATAGTGTTTTCATTCATTAACGCTGTAATACAGCAGAATTGGAGAATGAGTTGTTTGTGTATCATATACTATAAGTTATTTGGGCTAGAGTGACAGCTCCGTGCTTGAGAGCAGATATTTTCTGCTCTTGTGAAAGACTGGAACTCAGTTCCCAGCCCCTGTGTGAGGCAGCACACAACCACCTATTGTTGGTGGAGGTTTCTGTCCTGCCCGGTCCTGCAATAAACACACATAAATGATATTATTCGTAATACTGTTTGGCCAATAGCTTAAGCATATTTCTAGTTAGCTCTTATATCCTAAACTAACCCATCTCCATTAGTCTGTGTATTGCTATGAGGTCATGGCCTACAAGCAAAATTTCAGTGTGCTCCATCAGAGGCGTCTGTCTCCTACAGTGGCTCATGGCTTCTCATGACTCTGCCTGCTCTCTCCTCCTCTATCCCTGGCATCTCTGCCAATAACCTGCATCTCCAGATCACAGAATTTGACATTACTTGTATGTTCATGTACACACACCTTCACCCCTGATGTGAATACATAACTAAAAATAAAATCTTTAAATTATGTTTGCAAACTGGTAGTATATAGACCACAAGGATATTTTATAAATTATATTATCATTGTGATCTAATTAGATTTTAGTGAGGAGCAAAGAAAGCCACCAGAAACATCCATGGGCTATGCAGCAAGTCTGTGAAGCAGGAGAGCTACAGCATTGAACTACATGGGAGCAACACTTCTTTTCAGCCACTCACAGGGTTTGAGGGCAAACTCTCTGGGTGAAGTAAATGGTGTGTATAAGCCTGAGAGTCTAGCATCACCTGGGGGCTGGGTCTCTGAGAAGGCTTATGGGGATGATCTTGACTACATTAGCTGAGGTGGGAAGACTTGCCCAATGTGCACAGTGCATACTCTGACTAGGATCCTGGACTTTATAAATGGAAAACTGAATTGCTGCAGACTTTTGTTGCTTTCTGATTCTTGGCTGTGGCAGTGATGTGACCACAGCAATTGCTTCTGTGACTTTGCATCTATGACGGCTACTAACCCATTCTTCCATACTTTTATTATCTGAGAGTGTTGCGGGAGCTGCTCCTTCCGCTCCTTCAGCCAATAGCCGTTGAGATACCAGCCCATTGGGCGCCATTCTGTAGCGATAGGGGAGAGCAGGCCTGCTTTTCATCCCACTGGGCTCCCGCATCGCTAGCTTATACCCGGAAATAACACACAAATTGTATTCATTTAAGCACTGCCTG